>OY735214.1:1585000-1692500 GCA_963457665.1 Thysanoteuthis rhombus | reverse complement strand
CCATGTCGTGAGTTGCGATGTCCATCAGTTGTTCACCATTCGTGCAACATGGCCAGCCCACCGCCATTTGAGTTTTTTAATGGATTCTATGATGTCCCTGACTCTTGTCTTTTCTCGGATGTACTGTTCTGTCTTGTGGTCTCTCTATTTGAGACCCAGCATAATTCTTTCATGTGCACATTGCATGGTTCTCAATTTGCAGATCTGTCTCTTGGTTAGGTTCCATGTTTCAGCTCCAGAAGTGACTATTGGGAGGATGCATTGGTTATACACCCTTCTTTTCATTTGATTGGTGGGCTTTAAATGGGTATACATAATCTTTTTAGCTATAAAGCTTGCAAGAAATTATTTAGAAAGATTTGCCGATTTTAGCCATCTTAGGAGACAGTTTTAGCTATTAATAGCAAACTATACACGGCAACATAGTAAATAACGGACGCTTGATAAGTCATACATCGAAAGGAATAGATGTTCTTTTCCTGATGTCACACGTTCTCTTCCTTGCTCTATCTGTGTTCAAAGTAAATGGAACCGACTGACCAACCGAGCGAAACGCGTATTATTGAGATGTGTGGACACATGAAAAAATTGCATTGAAAAAATTGTTACCATTACGCGAAAATATCGGGAAAATCCCTCTCTTTACATATAGATAGTAGAACAGAGGAAGGCCGTGGAATGGTTCGGCGGAAAATTTGATATTGAGCCAATTTTCATTCATTTCTAGGAGTTCACAGTAGGACCAGCCAGAGGGCTTGGGGTGAGGGATTTCGCTTTTGGCTTGCGTTACTGAGTATATGTATTGGCGACCATCCAGGGCGCCATCTTGAAAATCATACACACCAAGCTTTAAAGAAATTAGTGACATTTTTATTAAGGTACTTATATTAAAGATATCATTTCATGCTTTGAATTAAATATTCCCCCATCCCCAGGTAGACCAACATTCCAGCCTGCACTTTGATCGTAACAAATGAGTTGTTTTGTATCCCGCTGAGAAATAATGAAGAATATTATTGAATCAAAACAAAAACTCCTTAACCGACGGTCCATCTCTTCACAGAATGTCATTGACATTCATTGAGCATCTTACAAATATTGTATGGGCGAACAGACAAACAGAATGACAGAAAGACAGATGAACGCACCGAAAGACAGACTGACGAACAGACAAGCGAATACACAGACGAACAGGAAGACCGACAAATAGACAGATAGACATGCATTTTCATAGTGAATCATTTGTAATGCATTTTTATCGTAAATCATTTATATCGCAATTTCAAAGTAAAACATTTGCAACGCTTTTTCATAGTAAATTGTTTGTAATGCATTTTTATGGTTAACCATTTGCAATTTCATGGAAAACCTTTTTGATCTTGTGGGGACAGGTCCTTTGAAGGACCCTGGTCTGGTGTGAAAATAGCCAACTTACCGAGAAACCTATTAGTTGTTCATCCATTACGACTGCAGCCCGGATGACATAAGGGAGTTTTTTTGGAAAACCTTCGTCGCATGTGTTATTGGTAAACCGCCAGACATTACGACCTGAAAGAAAGAATAGTAGAATAACAATTGGGTCTGGTTATATATATATATATATATATATATATATATATATATCCAATTATACCAAATTCAAAACTGGAAGAAACGTATATTGACAGTTTGGGCGACGGTTCATAAGTAGAATGAATGCACTCGAAGAACATCGGTGGAATCGCCTCATAGACAAAATTTTTACTTTTGTTTACAAAAAAAATGTATATTCATAAATGTGTTAGTTTTTTCTAGCTGTCTCTGTTTTTCAGAATTGGACTTCGTATATATATATATATATATATATATATATATATATATATATATAATGGAGTAAGGATTTGCTACACAGACACCTTTATGTTTCTGCCCTGTTTGAGTTTTCAGGCTAATCACCTGAAGAAGCCCAAATAGGGTAAAGACATAACCGTCTCTGAGTAGCAAATCCTTAACCTCGTCATATTATAGGCTCTACTCTAAATCAACTTAGTGTTCAAATTCATACGTAGATTCAATTCGATCAAAACTTCATTCAATCATAACAACGATATAAAACAATTATTCAAAAAGGAATTGATAAAAACAAATTACGCGAAAAAATGACTGAAATGTTTCAGCTGGGCGATTTTAACGATTCGGTGTAACATGTAAATAAAAGTTCTTTTTTATTATCTTCTTTTACAAGTTCAATAACGGGTGTCACAGGTTACTTCTCTTATGAAGACGGAAAGGCGGACTTGTGAGGTTGGCACAAGGGAGAACTGTGGGTGATAAGGTAGCAAAAAAAGTGTAAACAATAAAGCGATGCTTCCAAGGGTGTTGGAGATGAGTTACCAGTCCAAAGAACAACTCTACTGACTAACAAACCAAGTGCTTACTGGCTTAAGGCCCAGGCCACTAATCAGCTCCGAGTGTATGTTAGTCGATGTACGACAGTCCAATACAATGACTTGTATTTTTCTTGAAGTCGGAGGTGACCCGAAGACTCTTTAGTCTGCTACTAACGAATCAGACAACATTTCCCTATTTTTCTACCCTTCAGGGTGTATCCAGTTACCTGCCGATTAAATGTGGACATTTTTCTTAATGAATTGTTTCCTTCACCTTTCGATCGTACTGGGAATCGAAACCGGACACCTCTACATGTGAGTCAAACGAGCTAACCACAACACCATCTGAGCGGACGAGTGAACAGATTGAGAATGGATTAATTTTTTTAATTGGAAGGACAATGAGAAGGAAGCCTCTGGGTTCAATGAAAAGAAAGCTTCTGGGGTGACTAAAACTCTCATTTTGGTTCAGCCGTGTTCGGCACAGCATTAAAGCCAATTGTTTTAAATGGATGACCACGCTCCGACAAGTCTCGTTCTGCCACGGCCGGCTGTGCGAATCATGAAGACATATGTATATCATCAATCCTTACGAAATGTTCTCCCAAACTATTTGTCTTTCTTTGTAGATTCAAAGACGAACCCGATGTCGAGACCCTTACAGGGGCCAATATTTGGGGCAGTGCGTACACATAAACACAAACACGTACACATACTGACACACACACACACACACACACGTGTACTACAATGCAGTAGGATGCAGATGCACCTGCAACTCTGCATCACATCTCAGCAATAAGTTGGAACTGAAACCGCATCGTGGTCTTATAATCAATGAGGAGTTCTTATAATCAATGAGGAGTATGCAGGAAACAAGACTGGATGCTTAAGGACCAAACTCCACTTATAAAAGCTCATAATTTTTCAAAATATTCCGGCTTCTACGAGGAAAAAAATTCAACTGAAAACGATCTTTATATTCGGCCGTAGGAAGGGGACTTGATAGGGTAGTATCTAGATATATTTTTAGATAGATTGCATGAAAATCTAGATGATTTTAGATAAAATTTGAGGCCATTCAGATAGTAACTAAAAACCATCGCTTCTATACTCTCTCTTCCCTTCCTTCCTACCCCCTCTCTTCTTTCTTTGTTCTTTTAGTTGATTGATGATATGGGAATAGAATATCCATGTTTTCCCTTCTCTCTCTATCCATTATTTTGAACTTTTCGATTTTTTGTCTTAACCGGAAGTCTGAAATTGTCACCGTTGTTAGAAGAAACCCAGTGAGTGTTTGGCAGAAATTCGAAAGCTTAAAAGTTCAGAAACGTTACTTACCATCGAATAGAAAGGTGCGGCCAGACATTTCGTTGTGGGTAGCTGCTGACACGATGGTTGGTCCTTTGGGGAAGACTTTCTTAATTGACTCTGGTCGAAGGATTTTACCATTCGGGAGAATTTCATAGACTTGACTTCTGAGAAAACCGTAAAATTTGTCACCAACTGAAACGGGAGATGACAGATTATTGACACCAAGTATTAGGTTGTTACGAAAGTGGTTGGTTCATCTCTATATCTAGCTGAAATCCACCCTAATAGGCAGTTTCCAGCAAATATATACGTATATTGCATATAGATATTCAGGGTCAGATCAAAGCTACTCGATGCTCTAAGCAATGTTTCAAAATAGTGCCTCCACCGCGCCCCCATTACTTAACTAATAAGATTTTTAAAAATGAAACCATTTTTGCAAGAATGAAGGATATATTAATTTAAAACATTTTAAAATGTGTTAGAAACAAATAAATTTTCCCACAAAAACATACTACTTTATTAAATCAAATCTTTACAAATGAAACTTCTGTTTGCATAATGAGCAATTTTCTACAATAGTATTCATGCAGACGATGGAATCATTACAATGTTTGAATTAACCCTATAGAAATAAGAAAAAAATCAAATTTCAATTTTAACTTTCATATCAAACAAATTAAACAATTTATTATAGTTTAACATCGGTAAAACTGCATGAAACCTGTGATATCCAGAGCACGTGTTTATTTGGTTTAATAATAATCCCAGGGCAGGGTATATGTATGTTGAACGGAAAATTATGGTTCAGTCGAGCGTTATAGATACATTATTTTTTAAAAGAAACTCCAATATAGCATCCTTGCCCTAAGTCCACTAAGTATGCATACCAAATATGGTTGAGCTGTACCAATGTATAAAGGCGAGACACAGTGACAGCTAGCTAGGAAGAAGTAAACAGTACTTTTGTACAAATTATCTACTAAAAGTCCGATTCTGTTAATCTGTATGTGACACATGAATAACCGAACCAAGGTACTCTTAAAATGCACTCCCTTAAAGAGAGCTGGAGGCAAGGTGATTTGTAACTTGAAATTAATAGTGTCAGGTCTGCGTTCGCGCCAACTCAAATGATAATTTATCTATTCATTTTAGTCGACGAAGTTAAATAAATCATTATTATAAATTTGTGTTACTTCATCAAAGTTGTTGTTGCTCCAATTCTGACCGGGAACTAATTCTTTATTCCAATCTAGGTAATCCAGTAACCCAGTAATTTATTTACTCACTGCTAAAGAGTGCACAACCTGAGTTTAGTTGCAATTAAAAAAAACAAAACAAATAAGATGAGTATTGACTTATTCCCCTTAAGCTGGAGAGTACTCTCGGACTTCTGATAGGATGGTCTGTAATGAACGGGTGTCATATCGTTTCATGAGGTGAACTAAGATACACTTGCCGACCAATATAACGAACAGAATGAAGATTTGTACGTAACTTTCTGTTGTTTCAAATTCTATTGAGTCATTTTCAACTCACAATTATGATTAGGAAAAAATAGACGGCAAAATCTCCGTAGGTACCGTAATCACGGAAGTATACTGCAGGGGTCAGCAATATTTTTTTTTTTTTTTTTTTTTTTAGCTTTTTTTTTTGCTTTTTTTTGCTTTTTGCTTTTTTTTGCTTTTTTTTTGCTTCTGGGGGTCGACTCATGTATTGATGAGTGGACGGTGGACCAAAAAACGGGGATTATCCACTTAAATACATCTCTTTATATTTTGTCTTGAATCAATGACTAATGCATGATAGAGAATAATTAGGACAAGGATGCTATTCAGTAACAAGGAAACACAATTTAGTCACAATTTTTTCAAATCAAAGCATTTTATGAATCTATCAGGAGCATTCAAAAATTTCCAGCTCTCTTCTTGAAAAATTGAATTGAAATATCCGTGGCAAATGTTTCCTCCTTATTGAATCTCTTCTACCTAGCCACAATTTCTTTGGAGCCTTGATAGGAGAATACATGTAGCAGTGGTAGAACATGGAAAACATTTCTTGTTAAGTGGACAATTGTTGTTGAAGCTCGAGGGAAGTCGTATGTTTTTGCCTTTCCTGTCTGCATCAAGTATTTATGCTAAATGCCATGAAAAAGCTTGAAAAATGTAAATTATCCATTTAAATACGTCTAGTTATATTTTGCCTGAAACCAATGGATAACGCATGCTTGGAAATCATTTATGCTAAAACAATGATGATATTTAGAAATGAAATAACTCAATTAGGTCACAATTTATCCCATTCAAGGCATCTTATGGATCTATTAAAAAGGCACAAATAATATTTGAAATATGAAAACTAAGCATAATATCCTAGTATTTATTCGTGGGACGATTAAAATCCCTTTTACAGGCCGAATTTATCCAACTGGTTTGATAGAAGAAATCATGAGAACCTTTGCATATTCTCTGATAACTGAGAGAATCCATTTCTTTACATTTTACGACCGGGAGACGCGAGCCAGAAATTCAGATAATAAATATGCTGGTTCTTGTGTTAAGATCTGACAAGGGATGTGTTGCCAACTTTATTTTTAAGTTTACAGCAAAAATTGGGTAAAGAAAACTCCTAGATTCAACATATATACGTAAAACATTGGAGATATATTACACATCATTGATGAATTGAATTTGAAGTTGATCTTCAACACCTATTTCATTAAAATATCACTTAATCTATTAAAAATACCATTCATTATGTTACTACTAGTATATACCCATAAAACGGTGTTATTTATGTATGAATCAGGACAGAGAAACCCATTTGATTCATTTGATAATTCATTCTTATTCATTCAAATTTCCAATAGTTTCAATTCAAGCTGTTTCTATGTGCGAAGTGTTTCTGTGACATAACTACTATTGAATAATAGGGAGGTAAATTAACCAATGAGATATGTGAGCGTAAACAAACAGAGAAGAAATTTACATATCTACTTGTTATAGGTTTAGACGCATGGAGTGAAAATATTACTTATTTTGATTTAAAAAAAACAACACCTAAGTGACAAATTCTGACATCTAGATGCCACCAAAAACATCTAATTTCAGTGGAAACGTCTAAATTGCCAACAGTGAGCATGGGAGGTAGCTAACATTTCGCTATGTCAGTAAGTGACAACAGTCGCCACATCAGAAGCTGGCATATCTAAAAAAGATAACATCATTTACCTGTCATGGCGGCCCAGAATTTGAAGGGGCAAGGAAATTTACGCGTGGGTTGGTTTGGTCCATCAGTAAACCCTGACTCTTGTGTAGTTGTAACTGGATTGACTGTGGTCGGGGCTACGGTGGCCGGGGCCTTAGTGGCTGGAGCCTTACTGGCCGGGGCCTTGGTCGGCTCAGGTTTGGGAGTTTCCGGTTTTCCTGCGATAAAAATGATAAATGTCTGCTAAGTCACTCAAAAGAAAATATCACATGACCAACGTCTTTTGGGCATCATGCAGTTTTGGAGGTGATCAATTAAAAAATATGAGAAATTGGGTAATCGATGAATAAGTTACTTCTCTCACCTCTTTATTGGTAGTGATCATTAAAGATAAGTCCGAATTAACAACAAAAACAAGTATGAGTGGTGCTGGACCAATTTGATGTAAATTAACATTGTAAATTGATCACTACAACTGGAAGCCTATGGGGATAAGGTGAAAAAAAGTTTTTTTGTAAACATAATGAGTAAATATTTGAATTATTAGTTCTCTAATTTGAAAAATGCCCCCCCCCCCAAGAGTCTGCTTGATTAACAACTTGATAATAATGTGAGATCAGCGTCCGCGTTCACTCCTATTCATATTGTAATGACCAATGCGCTCTAAAAACATATACAAAGCGTTGAAAAATTATGAATATGTAACGCTTATATCAGATATTGTCTACGTAGTAATAAAAATAAAAGCCATTACTTTGTTTCTGTTCTAAGAAACCGTTCTTAAAATAATGTTGCTGTTAAGCAAGTACTATGAGCAGATATTTTACAATCGATTCTAATTTTCAATTCCTCTCATTGTATAGATGTGTGATCAGCGTAAACGACAAGGGCGTGGACAATGTTGTCAACGACCCGAGTTCAAACTCCAGTTGGAGCTGGTCATGCTTACTTTACTTGGGTAGGGCATGAATCCTTCCCCCCCCTGCTATAAGTGAAATAGTAGAGCAGATTTGCCTCACCAGTATTAAGGAGGCAACTAGTCTAGTAGATAAGCAAAAAAGGTTTCAAAACCGGGGAGTGGAGCCTCCTTAAGGTAGTTTGACGCAGAAGTGTAGCCACTTTTCCGAATTTGAGAGTGACTCCCATAATCGAAAAAAAAAATCAGATCTAAATTGATGTCTCTGAGCTACACCAACTCAAAAACTGAAAGAAATCTATGGTGACAGTTCTGGTTAACAAACATAATGACGAAGCCCCTACTATAATCAAAATATACCACACTGAGGTCAGCTGTGGAAGTACCTATATAGAAAAAAATCGGATTTGGGAACATTCTGGTTTTTCAGAGTTTCGGATATGAGGTTGCTCAATCTGTATTTGATTCATCATCATCATCATCATCATCATCAGTCTTTTAACGTCCGTCGTTGGACATAGACCTTCCCCAGGATTTGCCACACTTCTCTATCATGGGTGTCGCGGAGCCATTACTTCCTGAACTTGTCTAGCTCGTCTCTCCATCTAATATTCTGCCGGCCTCGGTTGCGCATGTGATCTCGGGGGATCCATGTCGTGAGTCGTGATGTTCATCGGTTGTCTGCCTTTCTTGCAACATGGCCAGCCCACCACCATTTGAGATTTATAATGGATTCTATGATGTCCCTGACTCTTGTCTTTTCTCAGATGTACTGTGCTGTCTTGTGGTCTCTCCATGTGAGGCCCAACATTATTCTTTCATGTGCACGTTGCATGGTTCACTATTTGCGGGTCTGTCTTTAACATAGTTTAAATATACGCAGATGTTTTAATTGTGTTAATCAAGGTAAACCTGTGCATATTTAACAACTGTTTTTCTTTTTTCAATTTTTCTTTACCGTGAAAGAATTGAACGCCAGCAATGTTCCAATTATTTATTTTCGTCAACAATATCGAAAAGAAGATTTACGTCTCTTCCGCCGCTCATTCGTCTGTCCACACGGTATATTTGAAAGTCCTCCCTGGATTTTAATGAAATTTTACCAAATGGTCGGCAATTTGGGTAAGGATGAAGTGGTAGAATTCCAGAGCGGATCCAGGATTTTTTTTAAATTTAGAGATATTTTTCTTTCTTTTTCTCTCAATTATAAGCTTATAACTGTCCACTCGGTGCCGCCAAAAGTTCTCAACGGATTTCTCCGTGGAGGGATGGACAGTAGAATACGAAAGAAGTGATTGAATTTTTGGGTGGATCCATACGCAATTACTCCCCCTGACGTTGGTGTTAGGACAGGTATGCGCTTCCTGCATGCTTTCTAGTTATACATCGGTCCCCCTTCAGCGTGACAAAAAATAAATGAATAAACAAACAAATAAACACAAACAAATCGGTAATTGTTTTATGTGTTTTGATTGGTTTTAGTTGGCAATTTTACTTACCGTATAAGTATTGGATGCCCGCGATGTCGTCTTCGTCCAGAGCCAGATTTGGTATGTATCCGTTGTAGTATGGTTCCATGATTGCATTATTAGATTCAGAATGCCCAAGACCCAGGGCGTGACCAATTTCGTGAACCAGGACGAAGAGCAGATTAATTCCTCTCTTGGATTTTATGGTCCATGTCTCAGCTTCATCCATGTGAATCTCACCATTACGAGGATAAAACGCATGACCAAGAACGCCACCTGCCGGAGATAAGATATTTTGACTAAACCGGTTTCTGCTGATCAGAAATATATTTGTAAAAGTTTGCTGAAACCTACAAATGCTCACTGGATATTGACAGTTTAAAAATCTGGACGTTGAAAATGGCCTAAAAAGCCATATCATCTATATCAAAGGCATCCATCAATAAAAACAATACACAAAACGAACCAATGTTTTTAAGAATTTGAAGCTTTTAAGGTTTTTAAAATTTTGAATTTTTGGATATCTAACGTCTAAGATCACTGAGACAAAAAGAAAAAATTATTTCCATTTTCACAATTTATTGTTTTGATTCTTACTTTCATATAAGAACATTTACATGGTGGTTTGAAGGGGAACAACTACTGATCAAAATTACCTCCTAGCAACTTTAAATGCATCAGCATGAACACCAACCACCGGAGATTTTTTGATACAGATTCGGTTTTTGGTGGCTTTTGGGTTTTCGGTCCTCCTAGACGAAAATTTAGTGATCTCTGGTACATTTCAGGCATGCCGTACATAAACCTATGGTGGTGTTTGATAAGCATACAAAGGATCCAAAAGTCATGCGAAGGCTCTAACTTTTTTTATCCTTAACTATTTTTTCTTAACCCTAAACTTTTATATACACACACGTACACATATATATGTATATAACGTGTTGAATTGTCAGTACAAAAATATCTTTGTGTGGAACTGTCTAATAAAATGTTCCCCACAATCGTTTGTAGTAAGTATGAACAAAAATCTTATGTAGAGTATTTTTGTGACAAAAGTAAGTACGCGCTGAACGCTTGTTCAAAGTTGATATTGTTTTGAGATACTTATAGCTATTGAAACTGAATTGGCATGTTTAAACATAGTACAAGTATGATTGCATTAGGTAAGATTTTATTCTATACTTTGAACAATATTATTCAGTTTGTTGATCCATTGAATAAAATACCAATGAGTATTCCTTATTTTTATGTGATGCCATGTCGAAATAGATTTATGATAATAACACCCATCGGTTCACAGATTATCAGTATTAGTATTAGATTTGCTGGAAATGGATTGATCAAAAATCATTCAGCAAATCCATTTGTACATTATTTTTGGTAAACTTTTGTGTGCATTTGGATTCCCTTTGTGCGCTGCTCTCGAAACGTGTTGGTTTGCGAACACACACGCAGCTTGAAGAGGGTTACGGCCTTGTCTATTCTGAAATAATAATGAATGACGAATGGAATATGTTGTTACCTGGTCCATCGAAAGGATTTCCATCACTGTGTTGTTTGGGTGAAAATCTCAACCTGAGGTCTGAAGGACCAGTCTCGACTTCTGTGAAGACGAGTTGAGAAACATCTGACCACATTTTGAACGCCTTTGCTGTCCATTCCCTATAAGAAAGGTTTTCAATAAATTTGCATTAACTTTGTAAAAGCACTGGCAATGATAGTGACAATAGAAAAGCTTTTGCAATGATTGTGACTATAGAAAAGCTTTTGCAATGATAGTGACTACAGAAAAGCTTTTGCAATGATTGTGACTATAGAAAAAGCTTTTGCAATGATAGTGACTATTGAAAAGCATTGGCAATGATTGTGACAATAGAAAAGCTTTTGCAATGATTGTGACTATAGAAAAGCTTTTGCAATGATAGTGACAATAGAAAAGCTTTTGCAATGATTGTGACTATAGAAAAGCTTTTGCAATGATAGTGACTACAGAAAAGCTTTTGCAATGATTGTGACTATAGAAAAGCTTTTGCAATGATAGTGACTACAGAAAAGCATTGGCAATGATTGTGACAATAGAAAAGCTTTTGCAATGATTGTGACTATAGAAAAGCTTTTGCAATGATAGTGACAATAGAAAAGCTTTTGCAATGATTGTGACTATAGAAAAGCTTTTGCAATGATAGTGACTATTGAAAAGCATTGGCAATGATTGTGACAATAGAAAAGCTTTTGCAATGATTGTGACAATAGAAAAGCTTTTGCAATGATTGTGACTATAGAAAAGCTTTTGCAATGATTGTGACTATTGAAAAGCATTGCAATGATTGTGACAATAGAAAAGCTTTTGCAATGATTGTGACTATAGAAAAGCTTTTGCAATGATTGTGACTATTGAAAAGCATTGGCAATGATTGTGACAATAAAAAAAGCTTTTGCAATGATTGTGACTATAGAAAAGCTTTTGCAATGATTGTGACTAGAGAAAAGCTTTTGCAATGATAGTGACAATAGAAAAGCTTTTGCAATGATTGTGACTATTGAAAAGCATTGGCAATGATTGTGACAATAGAAAAGCTTTTGCAATGATTGTGACTATAGAAAAGCTTTTGCAATGATTGTGACTATTGAAAAGCATTGGCAATGATTGTGACAATAAAAAAAGCTTTTGCAATGATTGTGACAATAGAAAAGCTTTTGCAATGATTGTGACTAGAGAAAAGCTTTTGCAATGATAGTGACAATAGAAAAGCTTTTGCAATGATTGTGACTATTGAAAAGCATTGGCAATGATTGTGACAATAGAAAAGCTTTTGCAATGATTGTGACTATAGAAAAGCTTTTGCAATGATTGTGACTATTGAAAAGCATTGGCAATGATTGTGACAATAAAAAAAGCTTTTGCAATGATTGTGACTATAGAAAAGCTTTTGCAATGATTGTGACTAGAGAAAAGCTTTTGCAATGATAGTGACAATAGAAAAGCTTTTGCAATGATTGTGACTATTGAAAAGCATTGGCAATGATTGTGACAATAGAAAAGCTTTTGCAATGATTGTGACTATAGAAAAGCTTTTGCAATGATTGTGACTATTGAAAAGCATTGGCAATGATTGTGACAATAAAAAAAGCTTTTGCAATGATTGTGACTATAGAAAAGCTTTTGCAATGATTGTGACTAGAGAAAAGCTTTTGCAATGATAGTGACAATAGAAAAGCTTTTGCAATGATTGTGACTATTGAAAAGCATTGGCAATGATTGTGACAATAGAAAAGCTTTTGCAATGATTGTGACTATAGAAAAGCTTTTGCAATGATTGTGACTATTGAAAAGCATTGGCAATGATTGTGACAATAAAAAAAGCTTTTGCAATGATTGTGACTATAGAAAAGCTTTTGCAATGATTGTGACTAGAGAAAAGCTTTTGCAATGATAGTGACAATAGAAAAGCTTTTGCAATGATTGTGACTATTGAAAAGCATTGGCAATGATTGTGACAATAGAAAAGCTTTTGCAATGATTGTGACTATAGAAAAGCTTTTGCAATGATTGTGACTATTGAAAAGCATTGGCAATGATTGTGACAATAAAAAAAGCTTTTGCAATGATTGTGACTATAGAAAAGCTTTTGCAATGATTGTGACTAGAGAAAAGCTTTTGCAATGATAGTGACAATAGAAAAGCTTTTGCAATGATTGTGACTATTGAAAAGCATTGGCAATGATTGTGACAATAGAAAAGCTTTTGCAATGATTGTGACAATAGAAAAGCTTTTGCAATGATTGTGACTAGAGAAAAGCTTTTGCAATGATAGTGACAATAGAAAAGCTTTTGCAATGATTGTGACTATTGAAAAGCATTGCAATGATTGTGACAATAGAAAAGCTTTTGCAATGATTGTGACTATAGAAAAGCTTTTGCAATGATTGTGACTATTGAAAAGCATTGGCAATGATTGTGACAATAAAAAAAGCTTTTGCAATGATTGTGACTATAGAAAAGCTTTTGCAATGATTGTGACTAGAGAAAAGCTTTTGCAATGATAGTGACAATAGAAAAGCTTTTGCAATGATTGTGACTATTGAAAAGCATTGGCAATGATTGTGACAATAGAAAAGCTTTTGCAATGATTGTGACTATAGAAAAGCTTTTGCAATGATTGTGACTATTGAAAAGCATTGGCAATGATTGTGACAATAAAAAAAGCTTTTGCAATGATTGTGACTATAGAAAAGCTTTTGCAATGATTGTGACTAGAGAAAAGCTTTTGCAATGATAGTGACAATAGAAAAGCTTTTGCAATGATTGTGACTATTGAAAAGCATTGGCAATGATTGTGACAATAGAAAAGCTTTTGCAATGATTGTGACTATAGAAAAGCTTTTGCAATGATTGTGACTAGAGAAAAGCTTTTGCAATGATAGTGACTATTGAAAAGCTTTTGCAATGATTGTGACAATAGAAAAGCTTTTGCAATGATTGTGACTATAGAAAAGCTTTTGCAATGATTGTGACTAGAGAAAAGCTTTTGCAATGATTGTGACTAGAGAAAAGCTTTTGCAATGATAGTGACTATTGAAAAGCTTTTGCAATGATTGTGACAATAGAAAAGCTTTTGCAATGATAGTGACTATTGAAAAGCATTGGCAATGATAGTGACTATTGAAAAGCTTTTGCAATGATTGTGACTATAGAAAAGCTTTTGCAATGATTGTGACTAGAGAAAAGCTTTTGCAATGATTGTGACAATAGAAAAGCTTTTGCAATGATAGTGACTATTGAAAAGCTTTTGCAATGATTGTGACAAGAGAAAAACATTGACAGATTTCCATTGATTTCTAAATATATTGTACAGATTATACAAAAGAATCACGACTGCAAATGATCCTAGGTTGCGCTATATGCACAGATCTATGCATGAAAATGTAGTGTATATTGGTCCTCAACCAGTTTAGGGGAGAAAACCCTTCACTGTCCGTCTCGTCACGTTGAACTATACCGATATATAAAATTAGGACTTCTATACCGTGATTTGAAGACCAAGTTGTTGATAGTCGGTTTTCTTACCGACTGAGCCAATCAAACAAGTCTTATATATCCATTCATTATATGTAATTACAAAAGTTGCAGTGATCAACTCCAGTTGAAATGGAAGTTGGAATGGAGTTTGACCCAGCAGCAGACGGACCTGTCTCTCTTATTTTCATTTTTTTTTAATTCCATACGGCCCAAATAAATAAAATATGCATATATGTATATATGTATAACTTCACAGTCTTTTTTTAGATGTGCTAGCATCTATATCAGCAATTGCCGTCGTTGACTGACAATTTGACAACTCGACAAACCAAACGCCTCATACTATTTCCACGAAGTATTCCTTTCCACTACTTTTATGAGAGAAATATTCTTATCGGATGTGTTGGGTTTTTTTTACAGCTCTCTCTCTTTTGAGGCTCGCTCTTTCAGAGAGCATATTTTACTGCATGTTAACAACAAGTCTGAAAGTCAAATCATCGATGCGCTAATTCGATCTGTAGTGCATTCAAAGGCCCCTTCTTCTAGAAGCTCATTCCTACAGACGTACGTTTGTCTTGTAACGCATTAAAATGAAATTCCATGTTCTGATAACGTAATAATAAAACGCCGCTTAAGCGACGTCAAATAAGACCATTTCTTTCATAGAAGGAGTGAGAATGAATGCTTCATAGGAATGGTGTGAGGCTTTTGCTATGTCGATTTGTCAAAATTTCAATCAGTCAATGACGGCGTTTACTGCTGTAGATGCTAGCTCATCTAAGAATCTGCAAGAAAAAGAATGAAAACTAGTTGACTTACTTGACAATCGCCGCCGAAATTTTCTTTGAATAGTTGACGATTTTGTATGTTAGATGTTTTTTCAGCCACTTGCGAGTTCCTGTAATAATAATAATAATGATAATGATGATAATAATAATAATGATAATAATAATGATGATAATGATAATAATAATGATAATGATAATAATAATAATGATAATAATAATGATGATAATAATGATAATAATGATGATAATAATAATAATAATGATAATGATGATGATGATAATAATGATAAATACAGAAAATGTGGCACTTGAAAATGCAAACTGTCCCCGTACTTGTCGGATGAATTGGGATGATCAAGAAAGACCGTGGAAAACATCTCTCCAAAAGATCCTTGGAGATCTTCGTACCTCTGAAATCCAAAGGACAGCGCTTAGAGGCGCGACCTGTATATTGAGAGGGGCACTATCATCTGTTGTACACTAATGTGAAGTGCAACACATGCAAAAAAAAAAAACTGCAACACACAAAAAAACTGCAAAATAAGACTTGGGGTAAAATCGCACATCACTTCAACTTTCTTTTATCCTAAGTTGCTGGTAACGACTCAGCAAAACATAGTAAAGGACTGAGATCACAAAAATGATTTAAATAACATAAAAAATGAAAGTATATTTATCAAGTCAAAGGCTCGAAATAAATCTCAAGTTCAGGTTGATGGACTCCCTGATAATTAGATACACAAATCGAAAAACTTGCTTTAAGAAAATGAAGAAAGAAAAGTTAGTATTGAAGTATATATCAGTTACAGTAGCAGAATTCTTTTTCTTTTGTAATAGATTTGAATTTCAATTGATGAATTTCAATTGATGTGTTCTTAATAATTTTCGCTTTCTTTCTTTGAGTAACAAATACACATCAGCATTTATTATCGTCATCATCAGACTTTTATCATTCGTTGTTGATCATTAACCGTCCCTAGGATTCGCCAACCCTCTCTATCGTGGGAGTCGCAGAGCCAATACTTTCTGAATTTGTCTAGTTCGTCTCTCCATCTTGTATTCTGCCGGCCTCGGTGATCTCTAGGGATCCATGTTGTGAGACGTGATGTCCATCGGTGGTCTGCCATTCTTGTAACATGACCAGCTCATCGCCATTTGAGTTTTCTGGCGGATTCTATGTTGTCCCAAACTCCTGTTTTCTCCCTCATATACTGTGCTATTTTGTGATATCTCTCTGTGAGGTTGAGCATGATTCTTTTATGTATACGCTGCATGGTTCTCAGTTTGCTGGTCTGTCTCTGGGTTAGTTTCCATATTTCAGCTCTATAAGTGACTATTGGGAAAATGCATTGGTTGTATACGCTTCTTTTTAGGATTATTGGGATCTTCTTATTATGGAAGGTTGAGCTTGCTCTGCCGAAGGCTCGCCATTCTGGAGTGATCCTTCGTTTGATTTCTTCTTCTTTCGAGGATTTCATGGAGATTCTTTGTCTTAGGTAGATGTCATGGTCTTCTTCCGCGAAATGATAATTCTCTGTTGCCACTTCTCTGATGGAAGGAAGGAAAGCTAGTGATCTTATTGACAAAAATGGGGAATGACCTTCAATAGGTTAGAAACCACTGGGCTACGAGGTGTATGTTCTAATGAAATTTACCTTTAGCGTTGAAGTTTTCAAATTTAGAGTTTGATACAGGATCAGCCATACCACAACGGGGTCTCAGCATCTGTTTTCTTGTACGGGTATCGACCACTCCGGTCTCACCTAAACGAGAAAAGCGTTGGAACTCCCTAGAAAATAAAAGGAAAAATGTCATGTTCTTAAAAAAAAACATATCAATTATGGCATTACCTTTCTTCCATGTATACGAATACCCCGCCAAGTACTACGCCATTTTTGAATCATGGTACAGCTCTTCTGGAAAATATTTTAAAAATATTATGAAGAATCCAGTAATGCTAAATTTCCGAAATAAATCAAGTATAGGCATGAAAATGCGCTGATCTTGAACGTTTGCAGCGGGGCCACGGGTTTAAATAGACGGAAGTGAGGCTGTATAATTTTTGCCATATGCATTAAGTGGCGTCAGTAAACTTTTGTACAATTTTGGCTGTATATACATAATATCGTTTTGGAGTTTGTTTGGCCATGTTGCAAGAATGAAAGACAACCGATGGACATCACGTCTCACAACATGGATCCCCAAAGATCACATAAGAAACCGAAGGCGACAGAACATAAGATGGAGAGATGAACTAGACAGATCCAAGAAATATTGGCTCCACGATGCCCATGATAGGGAATTGTGGCGAATCCTTGGGAAGGTCTATGTCTAACGACGGACGTTGAAGGACTGATAATGATGATGATGATGAGGATGATGATGAGGATGATGATGATGATGATGATGTTTCGGAATTTATTTACATCAAAACCTAAAAGCCAGTGTTGTACAGACAGGAGGGATTTGTTTTTACGTTAAAACTATTGAAGTTACGCTCAAGCGGGCTAGAGAACAATAATCAAAGGCTAAAAGATAATTCAGTGAAGTGATTTCAATTTTTTTAACGATACCTTCTCTCAAATCTGCATCACTTTCTTACATTTTATTCACTGAAGAGCGTCAGACGGAAAAAAGATTTTCGGGAACAATTTTTTTTTCTTATTGAGGCAAGTCATGTCTGTTGTTATATTTACTGATATCTCATCGTTTAAAACGTTTCTAGGGATGCCCAGATTAAATATATGTAATAAAGGGAGGTGGTATTTGATGAACACTGCTGGGGTGCCGTCTTATTATAACTGTTTTGTTTATAAAATCCCCGAAACGGTTACATGATAAGCAACTGATGATCCTTAAAAGAGACAATTTATACTTTGTATCATAATAACAAAATATGAGTTAAACAGGGGAAAACACCGAAGAAAATTGCATAAGTTGCATTGACAGATATTGGGAAATGGGTGACTGAAGTGACACAAAAATCTTTTGAAAAAGATTTTCAATGTTTAGTGTTTAAGGCTGTAGAGCTTTCTAGAATATGTATACATATGTGTGTTTGTGTGTGTGTATTGTAAATATATATGGGTATATGTAGATGTTTCTATTTAATATGTATCTGGTAATCACAGGAATTTTTAAATTTTGCACTAATAGATGACGATTAATTATACATTGAAAGTTGTATTGTTCAATACCATACTTACATATTAATCAACAAGTGGGTTGATTAATTGATTTCTTTTGGCATAACAAGGAAAATTCTGAATACAAAAACGACGGATAGATATATTCTTTTAGCGGCCATTTTTGAAAAATTCTTCCTTGTTTGATAGATAGATAGATAGATAGATATGAGTAGTCTATCTTTCTATCGAAGATAGATTAGCCGTACTGACCTGATCGCATCTTTCCTTCCATACTCTGAGACACTGCCATTCGCCGGGATTTTGAGGTACCCAAATTTCTTCAGATAATCCTAAAGGGAGAAAAGAAACCGTTTTTATTCCCCCATTCTGCACAACCAAATCAGCTGGGTCCTGATCGGATTGTGCCCTTTTCAGCCTTTAGTTCAAGATCAGAGTGTAGTAGTAGAGTTATCCCCACGTTCAACGAAACAAGGCATCAACTTCCTGTTTTCAGTTTTAAGTATTATCAAATCACCATAGCCCCACAAATAACCCTCCTGACCAGCCAGTTAAATGAGGTACGCATTATTCTGTCTTTGCTCGTCTGTGTGTCTTCGTGTCTTTCTGGGTGCCTTTGGTCACAATGTAGGGACTACAACCTTGAAAATAAGTTACCATCTAGATACATCTTTTCTAAAAGGTTTTGGGGTCTCTATGGTCATTTTGTATCAACAATGTCCAAATCCTGCTGGAATTTTTTTAGATTATTCTAGATAGAAAAATCTTATTTAAACTTTTAGTTTAAAAGGCAGATACATGATGTAGCAGATGAGAAATCATGGACGTGGTTACGAAAAGGAAACCTGAAGAGAGAAACGGAATCGCTCATCATGGCAGCCCAAAACAAACGCACAAGGACAAACTACATAAAAACAAAAATCGACAGAACACAGACAAACAGCAAATGCCGCATGTGCGGAGAAAGAGATGAGACAGTAAACCACATAACTAGTGAATGTAGTCAACTCGCCCAGTAGAGTATAAGCATAGACATGATAGAGTAGCAACGATGATACACTGGGAACTAAGCAAACAAATGGGATTCAACCATGTGGAAAAGTGATATCAGCACAAGCCAGAGGCAGTTTTGGAGAATGACAACCACAAACTACTCTGGGACTTTGACATCCAAACTGACCACCTCATCCAGGCAAGAAGACCGGACTTGGTAATAGTAGACAAAAAAAGAAAGGCCTGCCAAATAGTAGACGTGGCTGTGCCTGCAGACCACAGAGTAAAAAAGAAGGAGAGTGAAAAACGGGGAAAATACCAGGACCTAGAAAGAGAATTAAAGAAAATGTGGAACATGAAAACCAGGGTAGTACCGGTCATAGTAGGCGCACTAGGAACTGTCCCCAAAACGCTGAGGGCGAGACTGGAGAAGATCAGGATTAGGGGAAGGATTGAGACCGTACAGACCACAGCACTACTGGGATCTGCACGGATACTGAGGAAGGTGCTAGAAATATAAGGACTGCAACGAATTGTAGCCCTGACATGATAGGTGAAAGAGAGAGGAGACGTTAGCTGAAGACCTGAGGAGACTTATTGTCACTCAGCCTTCAGCGATAACCACTGGGCAACCGGTGTGAAACTATTAATCGCAGTATTTCTGCGATCTATGAGAACTAGGAGAGGAGGGCTGGAGACTTGAGGAGACTTGCTGTCACTCAAACTCCAGCAGTTACCACCAGGCAACTGGTGTGAGATTCCAAATAATAATAATAATAATAATAATAATAATAATCTTACGTCAATGTCGGCAACAGGCATAGGTCTTGTGGCACTTGGCGTATCTAAGTAAAGATCATCAGATCCGGGCAAGTCGTCATCCGGGATGGGCACCCTGTCTTTCCTATTCAAATCTCTGGCTAAACGTCGTTCTCCAAAGGTGGTTTCACCTCCAAGAAGCTTGACAGTGAACCCTGTCGTCGGTTGGGGAACCAACACCAACAGGAACCCCAGGATGAGGCCGAATGCCAATAATGACCTGGCCATCGTTCGGAAATGGAAGATGGGTTTTTTTTTTTAGCAACAAACTGACCTCGTGCTAGGTCTTGGTTTTCTGTGATTTTCCTATTGGCTGTTTGGGTTGGATGCAAATGTAATTCGGGCAGCCGATCGATGTGTGACAGTTGTTCAGTCCCACAAATGCAAAAGTGTAAAGAAACTAAACACGCAAGCAAAATTTATACTTTTCTCTGTCCTATAATTGTTACTACATGTACATGTGCTTTTAATACACTTTGTGGCAACGATTATGGCACAGAGCTATAAGATAGGAGTGGTCAGACCCGGGGGTGGGGATTAGTAGGTGGATGGGCGGGGCAGTTCATCCAGTTGCTTAGTTGGTTTTTTTTTACAAGAAGAAAATACTGAACTTCTTCTAGTGGAAGAGCCCATTGTTCCAGATTGTTGGTAGAATTTTTGATTGTTCTAAATTATTGATAGGAGATTTTCTATCGCCAAAATTGTTCCCTTCCAGTGGAAAAGTCCATTGTTATGGACACGGGGTCAGAATTCATTGATAGAGAATGGTTCAGACGGGTTGGGGCTCGAGAACGGGTAGGTGGATAGGGTGGGTGTTTATCTATTCATTAGAAAACGGCAAGCAATACTGTCACCCAAAGTGTCAACAGAAGTTTCTTCAGCTTCCAAGTTAGTCCGGCTGAGAATTCAGATTTTTTTAGTGATCACCACGAAACAAAAGACAATAAAAGTGATTTACTCAGCGATCCCTCAGATATTTTTAGTGATCACCACGAAACAAAAGGCGATAGAAGCAACTTACTCAGTGATCCCTCTTTTTCCATTCTTTTTAATTGATCACCCCCAACACAGCATGCTGCCAAAGGACGTTGATCACCTGACCGTTTCTATTGAGTAACTGACCAGGCCTGTTTATTTATTCTTACGTACAACGTTGTTTTTTTTTTTCTATTCTTTTTTTCTCACTCTTTTGTATAAAACTTTTTTCGCTTGGATTCATTCCTTTGCTAGCAGGTAAGATGACAAGAGAAAAAAAAGAATTCTCAATATATATATATATATATATATATATATATATATACATGTAGAAAGAAATGAATATGTAATCTGACATTATATTTAAGAATATGTTATACTATTTGAAATTCTATTTGAAATGACCTCCCGTTATGACACAGAGATTGAATCACTTGGCCTTCACAACGTAAATAGAATGAACAATTAATTTTTTAGCCATTTTAACGACAATTTCAGCTATGAATATCAAACTTCATTTTTGGCTTTTCTGTGACTTCTTTCCATCTTTTAATCTTTTTCTCTGTTTTGTTTCACTATCTCTCTCTTATTCATTAATGACTGTGAAACACAAAGATACATTTTGCAACATAAGTAACAAATATTTGGCTTTTTTTCTAATTCCTATTTTCATGTTTGTTTAGCTTCACGGTTAAATTAAGTTACCTTGCCTTTAGAGGGAGGGCAGGGGTACAGAGAGAAAACGAGTGGGAAAAGTTATGCCGTTACTCTCTCTCTCTCTCTCTCTTTCGGATCAGTATTATTTCATCGTCCTCCCAGCCGATCCGAACTTTTTCACCACTGTGACCGATCACTGTACTAACCGTTGCCCTTTTTAGTTCAGCGATGTCGAGGCATCTCTCATACACACAGCTTCTCATCTGTGTCCTCACCACTAGCTCAAAATGCGTATACACCTCTATCTATCGCGAATGAAATGGCAACGTCTTTTTACTACACAGCAGTGATGATGATCTGTCTTCTAATTCTTCTTTCTTCGGGAGGCGCACATGGATCCAACCCCATGTGTTTTCTGTGTCTTAAATAGTCTGTCCATTGCGTGTTGTCGGTGTCAGAGAATGGCCCCTAAGTTGTTCACACGCAATCTCAAATACCTCACCCACAACTTGGCTGTTAGGTATACAGACTGATACTAGGTGTCCATAACCATTTCTTGGTACGCAGCAAGCCTTATAGATTCATAGCAGTCACCTCCGCTTCAAAAGCATACGATTGCTACTACTATTACTTGGCATCAAGCTTCCATCTTTCGCTGAGATTCTTCTCCCCACTTCTCTAAACGAATTCGTCCTGTATCGTCATGAGTGTTTATGTATTACGTGTACATTTCATTGGTGAAATGACGATTGGAATGTGAAGAGAAATTCAAGAGAAAAAAAACAATGAATGAGAGTCAGTTTTGGTCTGAAATAATAAGGGTCTGCGGGAGGAGGGGTCAGGGGATGTTTGTATCTCTGTCTGAATATCAGGCTGGTTTACCCGCACAGATAAAAACACCTCGTCTCCCATTCCTAATAAACAATCCACATCTCAGAAATCTCTTCATTTCATTCTCCGAATCCAAAACACATGAACAGGATACAGATTTCTCTGCAACTAGTGCAAGTTTCTCTGAAAAAAAGTAGCTGGCAACCTTTGAAACATGCTCACGAGATAATAAAAATGTTCACAAAGTAACACTTGTTTTTTTCTCTTAAATTTCTCTTCACCTTCCAATTGTCATTCGACCAACATTCTGTCAGATCATCTCATACCCACACAGTATATATATATATATATATATATATATATATATATATATATATATATATATATATATATATATATATGTATGACTCCAGGTTTCATACTGCTGCGATCTTCGGATGTCTGAAGATCGCACTGAATTCTCAATATCTATTTACAATATATGGAAGAGCTACCAAACTAATATTTCCAGCATATACCTACATCTCAATTTCCAGTTTTTCAATGAAAACATTCATTGGTAGTTATACTCCGGGTTGCCCTAACGGCGCCACGGGGAATGAGCAGTCACTAGTCACTTCACTTGTCCCTTCATGGACTCCTTTGTGATCCCCGGACCTAAATCCTTGAAACAGCAGTATGAAACCTGGAGTCATACATATATATATATATATATATATATATATATATATATATATATATATATATATATATATACTGATGGTTTTCAACCTTTCTTTTACCAAGAATCTCTTTTATTCGAATGAAGTTTCCCGTCGTACCGGGATTTTGAAAGGTCTGAAAAGCTCATGATTCTCCATTAATACCTTGGCTGATCTCTAATAAGGTGCTGACCACATGTTGGGAATACGGACCCCCAGGGCCGGCAGATCCCAGGTTGAGAACTGCAGCCGTGTACTTAGTTCCTAAACCCCATTCCGATCATAGATAGTAACTTAATTTGAATCCCTACCCCAGCTCAAAATCCTCGAAACATTAGGCAATAAAATAAAATTGTACTCGGTGTAATACTTATGAATATTGTATTTAGTTTCTTATTGTGAAATTAGCGGTGGATGGATCTTTTCATTGGGATGACTTAACTAATGGCGAAACCAGTGACTGACTTTTTATTGAAGGAAACAACAGAATGGTCGGGAGGAGCATGGAAAGGTCTCGGTTGAGAAGACTTGATTGAAAAGATCCGATTTACGTAACATTTTTAGGAATCTAGGTCGGCCATTTTCTCAGCATTTACAGGTTTCAAGAGAAACGGATTTCCATTCGATTAATTCCTTTATTATTCCAATGTTCAAATTGAGTTATGAATAAACAAGTCTGGTTAGTCACTCAATAGAAACCGTCTTGTGACCAATGACTTCGGCAGTGACCAATGTCTTATGGAAAATGGGGTGATCAATATATAAATTACTTCTCTTGTCTTTTGTTTGGGAGAGGTCACTGAAAAAGTCTAAATTCCACCCTAACCTTCCAAAAAAGAAAAAGCAAGCATTACGACAATCTCCAATAGACATCTAAAAATTCAAAAAGCTTTTTTGACCTTTTTGGCATGATCAATAACATCTAGATCCTGGCCAGTCTAGATATTTCTAGATGCTTTTTTTTTTACCCTATTTTGGATGTTTTCCAGTAGATAACGCCAGTGATGTCATAAAAAGAATTTATTCTGACCATATTAATTCTTCGGTTGATTTTTTTACACGACTTCAAATTTTGACGCTACGTGTGTTCAATTATTGACTGTGATGGCGAGTTTTTTTCTTATCATTTTGCTGTCCATTCAAGTAAACACATTCCATTGTAAGAAAATGCACCCGGAGAGCGCATTTCGGAAAAGATACGAAACACGTCTATTCAGATCAGTTGATAAAGTTAGAGAAAGTCCGCGGAATCGAAACAAAAACGACGTCTAACGATTGGCGGGGAAAGCATTTAGGAAACATTCCGAAGAGCACCTTCACAGTATGCTTGGAACGCCAAGTGTGCAATGAATGTATAGCACCAGCTATGATGAATGGGAATTACAAAATCACTTGAAAACAAACTCAGATTCCCCTAAAGAGCAATGGAAATAACAATGTTGGGAATAATGTATACTAAACGAAACGTAAGGTCCCCCCCCCCCAAAAAAAAACGTGGAGAATATTTCCCTAAAACTTCTTGCTTTAAAATATTCCCCTAGATCTATTGAGTATGCATATCAAATTTGGTTGAGCTCTGCTAATGATTAAGGGGCAGGCACAATGACAAACATAGACAGTTGTTTTATGCGACAGATAGAAGATAGTCTCATTGTAAATAAAAGTTCCCCCTTTGAAACGCCCGGAATTTGTGTGTGTGTGTGTGTGTGGTGGGGGCAAAACTTATTCCATTAAAATATTCCCCTGGGTCTTTTGAATATGCTTTTCAACTTCTATATACGAAACTTTAAAAGTGCCCTTACTCTAGGGCCTCAGTCGTTCGTCTTTAGGATCACCAATCCGTCACCATCTCAAGTGCAGAGACTCTAAACAGCCTAGAATATTTGTATACATAGAGATAATTGTGAAATTAATATTCCCTCAAAAATTTATTATCGGTGTTGGAAATAGACGCAAATCAGTTGACTTCGCTTCATTAATATAATCGGGACTGCTACTATATATTACTGTTCGATTAGTTAAGTGAATTGTGTTCGGAATAAAACCTTTTTTCCATTAAAAGTTATAGCTTGGTTACTGGAATAGAAAAAAAATTAAGGAACAAAAAGATCAGCTTGGACCTGAGAGAAAACCAGGGTCAACAAAAAGATTACAGGAGTGATTTAGCGATAAAAATGGAGGGGTTCAGATCTCGAAGGATGTTTCAAAAGGAATAGCAATCACAGTAGGAGAAGACCAGAAAGGAAGGATGAAATGGAAAAGTTGGTCGGCATAGGTTAACACAGTCACGGTAGGCATGGGATGAGCTGGGAAAGGCCTCTGTCCAGCAGGAGACTTATGATGACAAGCATACATACACACCCTGGGGTCTCTGAGAGGAATATCCGGAGGGGGATGCGGAGCAGTTCTACACTCCTCCACCTCACCCAAACACCCTCGTCCTTTAGTCATCTTGCAAGGATTGGGGAAGGGGTCTACAAATGAGCATTTCGTGGATTTGCATCATTTGAGGCATATATATTCATTTGATAGCTTCCCCTTACAAAATGGCTACTGCTGCAGGATTAGTTTTTTTTAGGGTCGTGGCATAGAGGGTTGTGAGTTCGATTCTCACCTGGAACTTATTCTTTATTTCTATCCGTGTTGATGAATTATTTACTCACTGCCGAAGGGAGCCCAATCTGAGTTTATTAGCTATAAAAAGCAACAAAAATCAAGATGAAGGTAAATAGTAACAAAAATGAATGATACTGCTTAATGAGGTTTAATCTAGTAAAATGAAATAAAAATTGGATTGAAATGAATTGGCGTTTAGTATACTGACTGTCAAGAGTATTTAACAACCGATAGAAGCTCATTTTAATAGAGTTAAAATTGCAAAGTCCATTGTGAAATGATGGAAAACCTTCTCCATTCAAATCCTCGGCGGAATGACCTTGCAAACAATCAATAGTGGATTCTCCCGTGACGTACTCCTTGACAGCATTAAGAAGTGTTTCTGTAGTCCAATAGTAACGAATAGCAGCCTGAGGAGTAAACACACAAAAGGCCTAATGAATGTGGGGATCGGTAGAACAGAGGAACAAGGTACAACGAGTGACCAAAGAAATACCCCAAAAGGACACTCTCAGAAAACTACCCAATCTTAAATGACTTCGTATGTCTTCTGATGGTCACCGGTCAAAAGGCCTCAGTCAAAAGGTCAACAACGTAGTACGGACCACTGCAAGTTACAATCGCGTTCGGTCAAGAGGCTATAGTACAGATATTTTGATTGAATTTGTACAAATTTGTAATTCAGTTGAGTATTTTTTTTTTTGTAAATTCTGATAAATAAAAGTTTTAGACTGATTTTTATTTCACGGGAAGAATAGGATAGTTGATAATTTATTTTTCTTCGAATCATACTTTTATTCATTCTACACTGTTATCTGTTTGATGATGCCTTTTGTCTTGGTGTCTTTTGGTCTGGATCAACCCTAATAAAGGCCTTATGAATAGAAACTTTGTTAGAAAAAAATGGTATGCAAATCGAATTGAAGATTATGTTGTCAAACTCAAAAACTGGATTTGACTTTATTTTTCTACCGTAACAAGAACAAGAACAAACTGAAAGGTACAATCTGAAGATCAAAATTCACATTCGCTTATGTGATTCGATTTCACGACCAACACATTATCAGGAGGCAGTCTTAGTGTTATTGTGCTAAGGGTTGGTGTGTCGGTCAGAGTCATTGTCGTCTGCTTCTTTGGTTTCAAATTCGCTTTAAACGCCTGTCACTCTACAACTGTAGTGGCGCCAGTTCAAAAGGGGAAAGGTCAGAATTGCCCCACTTCAGGAACGCTCTTGGCGCAAGCCGATGGAAGCATATAATGCAGCTATCTGGTGTGAAAAAAAAGGAGCCTTGAAAGGGGGCTGATCCCTCCTTGTGGCAGTTCAGCATGAAACCAGTTACAAATGAGAAGTATGGGTGTCTATAAGTGGAAAATTAGGTATTTACTCATCTAAAATGTGGACAAACATTTGTTTTTACACCTTTCCTCCCAAAGAGTCATGGATTTTTCCGAAATCGTATTTTGATATGTTGTCCTATCTCACAATAATTTTTGTATTCTACTGTTTTGCCTGAATATCGATCATCATCATCATCATCATCATCATCATCATCATCATCATCAACAACCTTCCCAAGATTTGTCAGACTTCTCTATCATGGGCGTTGCGGGGCTGATTCTTTCTGAACTTGTTTAGTTCGTCACGTCATCTAATTTTCTCTAGGCCACAGTTTCTCTGGAGATCAACGTTATGAGTAGTGATGTCCATCGGTTGTGTGACATTCTTGCAACATGACCAGTCAATTGCCATTTGATTTTCCTAATGGATTCTCTGATATCTCTGACTCCTGTTTTTTTTTTCTTCTAACATATTGTGCTGTCTTGTGATGTTGAGCATAATTCTCTCCTGTGCACGTTGCTTAGTTCTCTGTATGAGAATCAATCTTTTGGTTCGGTTCCATGTTGCAGCTCCATATCGTGAGGATGCATCCGTTGTATACCCCCCTTTTGGGGATTTATGGAATTTTCTTATCTTTGAAGGTCGGGCTTGCTCTATTGAAAGCCTGCAAGTCCAGAGTGATTATTCGCTTGATTTCCTCCAAGGATTTCATGAAGATTTGTCGTCCTAAGTAAGTGTAGTCGTTTACTTTCTTCAGCTCTACGTTTTCAATTCTGACTGTTGTATCTTTGTCCTTAATATGTTCCTTATACATGATATTCGTTTTACTGGAGTTCATGTGGAGATCAACTTTCTTGTTTTTTTCATTCAGTTCGTCTTGCATTATTTGGAGATCACGAAGGTTCTCAACAAAAGAAAGCACCCCCCACACTTTTCTCCCGCACCCTGGCCGACTTTTCCTGTCCCCCGTTTGTTCTCCTCGCTTTGAACCTTGTATCAACCGTGCTGCATTTCACCACCCACTCCGTGTTGCATTTCACCGCCCACTTTCACATGGAGAAATTTTCCACCGCCCACACGTGGAGTAAATAATCACAGGGATATCAAAAAGGTTTTAACTCCTCAAAAAACTATAAAAATGAACAGCTTCCATCGTTTCTTCTATGAAAGTAATGTGAAGAAGCAACATTAAATATCTGGCACACACATACCGTTTTTAGATATCATCAATAAAATCCCTGTGTCTGGTGAGACGCAGCTAGTACAGACATATGTATCTGCCCTTTTGGGCTTCTTCAGACAAATGATTCGATTTATTCAGATCTCTATTTAGGACGTTATTGGAAGGTGTGTTTGTTTCCTGGATGGAAAACTCCACCTTATTTTATTAATATTCTTTTCTTGTTTATGATTGTTCCATACGTAACTTATCAAGTTTCTGAAACGTAAGTCGCAGTTTTGGATTTTTTTTTAATTACTTTTTTTAATTTCAGTTTTTGCATTATTCTCTATGTTCTGTTTTTTGGTTTGAGGGAGTTTTGAAATTGTTTTATAAATCATACTGGTTGATCAATCTGTTGATGATTTCTGCATTTTTTTTCTTCTATTAATTCTTTTTGTATTTGCTTGTTTCATTTAAGTTTGTGTAAGTAAGCTTGTGACTGATTATAAATCACTTCCTCTATTGCAATAGTGAGACCGTCTCTCTCTCTCTCTCTCTCCCTCTCTCTCTCTACATAGTACAAATCAAATATACGTTTGATATATTAGTCGAGGCGTCCCCCCGATACAACGTGGTCCGTTATAGCGAGGTTTACGTCCCCCGATTTGGTGCAGTTATTCGAACGAATTACTTGACCTTCAGCTCAACGACTGGTAAAGACGGTTATTAAGCTAGTTCTTTATAAAAGAAAATGATATGAACTACGCGAATAGCTAGTAAAGCCACAGTAAACTAAAACAAAGAAGACGTTCTGACATATTTATTTGACATCATAGATGAAAAAAGTATTATTGACATCATAAATGATGAAGGAGTATTCAATAATTTATATTGGCGCATAATGTATCTTCAATTGAAACCTCAAAACATAACTTTGTGTAATCAGTGAAATTTTGCACAGATACTTTATAAAGGGAACAAAACATTTCATGACAATCTTCCATGTCCTGACCGCTGCTTCTACCGTCAAACCCCCCTCTAATTACCATTACTATCTCTCATTCCCACTCTCTCGCTGTCCCCGTCTCTCTGTTTATTTGCAAAGAACAGAATAGTTATGTTACATCATTTTAGGCAAAGATCTGTTGCTACGGTTACCGTTTTAGAGTGTTCTGTGGTTATTGTTTTGTCTTTGCAAATCAATATAATAATCGTAGTTCATGTGTTAGTCTGACATAGAAATACGTTTTCTGTAATATGAACGACATTTTTAAAGGAAATTGTGGCCCAAATGAAGATGAAAAAATATCTGGCCCACCAGATGACCTTCAACAAAAGAAAGGTCATGTGCAACAATCACGTCGGAAATGAGAACTCAACGATCAAAATCGAAGACGTGGAACTTGAGAAGGTAGACCACTACATTTAACGAGGACAACAAATCTTCTTGAAATCCTCAAATGAAGAAGAAATCAAGGAAAGAATCACTCTAGGATGGCAAAATAATGTATACGAAATGATAGAAACAGGTCTGTGAATCATGATCATGTCTTACTGCTCCAAACATCTGAAGTTCATTGCATGTGGCTCTTACAATGAGCAAGTTTGGAGAACTATGAGTGCTTTATTTTGCATCTTGTTTGATTAAGAAGCTTTCAAAGTGGTTGTTGTCTTTTTGTGGATTTTTGGCCATTTCTAGAGCTTTACGGAATGAAAAGTACATTGCATTCACTGGTCTGGTTACATTTTTGAAGTCCGCGGAAAATGTTAACCTTCGTCAAAAAGTTTCTAAGTTGCACAGGCCACATTAAAGGGGATACGAATGTCAGAGATTGGAAAGAGGGGCTCGTTTGGCAAAATGCTTAAGATTTATTTCAGAGCTATCACTGATACGGACCTAATATTTTAGATTTCCATATTAGTTTGGTAAATAAGCATCTGTGATTTTCCTCAGGGGAATGGAATAGCTCACTGAGAATATTTGGAGACATTGCGTGCGTAAAAACTAGATGAACAAATAGACACATACGAGCGAATAGGTGTACTTTTTTCAACTTCGTTGGCGCAGGTAATCAATTCGATAGAATTACTATCTAAAACCTGACATAAATATTCACAAAGCCCTACACCTGATCCCTAGTCATTTTTTTAGAAGTCAGTGTACTCAGTCATCTTGTGTTGTGTAAATGTTCTTTCTCCGAGACTTAATTACGAGAACGTATTCTCCAGAAATCGTTACATCATGACAACAACAACAAGAAAAAAAACAGTTTCCATATCATAAATAAATATTTCTTGCAGATGAAAATTCATGATCTCACGAGATTTCGATGTGGCGGTCTTTGATGAGAAACCGTCAACCAAAACAGCTAACAAAAGTTTCTTCAGTTTCTGAGTGATTATGGCTGACTTGCTGGCTATGTATGTGTCATGCGTAAAGGCCGCTCTGATAAAGATAGAAGACTGAGATTTGGAATATTTACTTGTTTCTATGTCTAAAAAACAAACAAACGTTCTTTTGTTTTGTTCTTTGAAATGGGTTTTTTAAGGTGGTTTACCCTGTAGTTTTACGCTAAACTGGTCCTTTAGTTTATGTCCGGCAGCAGTCGCACTTTTGTTTTTACAATTCGGAGTTTTCAATGATCTCACACGGCGTTCGGCCAAAAGAGGTTGGTCATGGAATGGTTTCTATTGAGTGACTAACCAGACCCCTATTAATTTGTCGAGCTATTCAAATTAAAAAGTTACGGAAATATTGCGTTTGACAGCCCGGTTCTAAGACGATCACTGAAGGTAAGCAGCGTCGAGTCTGGTCAGTATCTAGAGGGGTGACCGCTTTTATACAGTAGATGCTGTGAGCAGCTGAAGAGCCTGTAGAGAGCTTAACGTGATCGTCGGAGAGTGAATGAGAGTTTCTTATTTAAGCTTGAACTGCTACAAGCATGGGGCATCCATTGTTTTCCCACACAGTGGCATAGCTAGAGATTTAGGGGCCCGGAGTTGGCCCCTTCAACTTTCAGTGAAATGTGATGAAAAGGGGAAAATTGCAATAAATAGACATACACTATCACTTGATGGATGAAAAACATCTTTAAAGGCTGAATAGATATCTATGCTAATCACGTATGTACGAGTATATCCTAGTTATTGTATATCAGTAATAAGGCAGTGGGTGAACTACTATTTATTCAAGCCTGGCTGTTGCAGTTTCTAACTCCGCTCCAACTTCTATTCTAACTAAAGATATATATATATATATATATATATATATATATATATATATATATATATATATATATATATAGAGAGAGAGAGAGAGAGAGAGAGAGAGAGAGAGAGAGAGAGAGAGAGAGAGTCTTCGCTAACCGATAGAGCCACTGGGACAGTAGACAGAGGTTAAAATAATACATTTAACTCATCCCCTTTCTTCTCGGATTGCTGGCCGATTTTGTTTAATTGGAGGACTTTGTTTCCTCACCAAAGTCAGGGAAGAAAACGTTTCACTGCCTAAATATCAAGTCACCTTCGACCATATATATTTATATTTATATTTATATATATATATATATATATATATATATATATATATATATATATATATATATATATATATATATATATATATATATATATATATATATATATATATATGTATAATGAACATTTCCCTACCGTGATTTAGTTCCGTCTTACCAACTGAACTCAACAGACAAATCTTATACACATATGAATTTAATTATTATACATATTTGTTGTGTGGATGTAAAGTGATCCAACAAAATGGTAGTTTCAAAGCTATGGGTATATACGTATTTCGATGTATATAACATTGTTCCTATGCCGACTGTATGATAAGTAATGGATATTAGTATCCGACGATGTGAATAAGGACAGGCGGTTTTAGAAACTAAATTTTGCTTGAATCTTATTGAATGAGCCCCGGGCAGGCATAGTTATGGGTGTGGGTTCCAATCTTACCAGGGACACATTTCTTTATTTTCCAATCATAGCCTCCGTTCCCACGTGTATGAATTCAGATTAATAATAACCGCAGGAGGAAAATACTTCAAATGAGAGCGAAAAAAACGAGAGAAAAGATTACGTCATCGAATCCAAAATGGCGGCAACCTTTGGTCTCTGAAAGATTTACATCAAAGGTTAAGGCAGCAATAGTATCCACCATGGTTCGTGACTGGTCGGTCTTGGTCAAAACTGTCATGATGATGTCATAGATATGAAATGAACTGTAACGTGAAAACTTCACTCACAGAAATTTTGAATTTTAAATTTATCATATTCACCTTTTTGAAAAAAAAAATCTGACATCGATACCATCTTTGATTAACTGCGTATAATTCGATCAAAAATCAAAAATATATTCCAAGGTTCAGCATAAAAAGACGCCTTATTTCTTTGAAGTTGTTTGTTTATCCGGTAAAGAGATTTTGATTTTTTGTGTCTATTATTCCCCAGTATCTGTTGATATAATTTATGTAATTTTCTTCAGTGTTTTCTTCTCTTTTACATACACTTGGTTATTATTATACTACGTGTAATTTTTCTCTTGTTGGGATCATCAGTTATTTTATATGTAACCGTTTCGGGGATTTTAGAAATAAAACAGTTGTATCAACGTGGCACTCCAGCAGTTTTGATCAAACTCTGTAATTTGTAGTTGTATGTTGTTATTTGATATAGGGTATCATCATTATTAGGGTATATGTTATCATAATGTATTGAATATGGATATTATTTCATACTACACATCATTTGATATTTTTGAAACAGGGCTTACTTATGTAAGTTACCCAAAAACGTATTTATTGACGAGGAATCAGAAAGTTTAACAACACACGTGACTCTTTGTTGGAGCTACTTTTATTGAGTGTTCATCAATGTGAATAAAAAAATCTGTTGTGTCGGTTTAAATCTCAGACTGCATACAAACCAACTTACAATATCATATTCAAGAATATGTATCATCCTCAAAGAATATATATATATATATATATACACACACACACACACACACACACACACACACACGCATATATATATATATATATATATATATATATATATATATATTTACATATATATATATATATATATATATTCAGATAAAAAGAGAAAATGTTGTCAAACTCCAGTCAATTGGAGGACTTTGTTTCCTCACCAAAGTCAGGGAAGAAAACGTTTCACTGCCTAATTATCAAGTCACCTTCGAATATATATATATATATATATATATATATATATATATATATATATATATACGATGGTACATTTTAATACACACTCACACAGCACACACCACTGATGATGGGAAGAATCCCGAAACATGTATGGACTATTGACATATAAGGATTAATAAACCTTACCACCAAAAGCTTCACTCCCGAGTCTGTCTCACTCTCTAAAGTACACATTATATATATATATATATATATATATATATATATATATATATAATGAATATTTCCCTACCGTGATTTAGTTCTGTCTTACCAACTGAGCCCAACTGACAAACTTTATACACATATGAATTTTATTATTATACATGATTGTTGTGTGGATGTAAGGTGATCAAACAAAATGGTGGTTGTAAGTTGACGATTTTTAAAAGTGAAAGATTTGAGAACATATATGATACACCTCAAAAGTTTTTATAATTATAAAGGTTGGCTTGATGCATTTCGCTGAATTTCCATTGGCTTTTTCAACAGCACTTGAGATGCAGAAAACTATTGGAGAGAAATGTAGTTGTTTACACGTATGCGTGTAATATTGAACTGGGACAAAATGGTATCCAAGAAATTCTGGTGTAAGTTGTTTGGAGGAGAGGAAAGAAAGAGTGTTCTGGGTGTTCTCACGATTCAAATTGGCCATCCTTCTTAATTTTAGCCACTTTTAGCTATTCAAAATGGTTGTTCAAGAATTCCAAGAAAATGCTCTCAGTCAACAGGTTGTTCATAAACCTTTCCTACTCCGTTGTCAGTGGTAAAAACCAAATTGCACTGGTTCCTCTTTGACTCACTGTGGAGCATAGGGTCGCATCTGCAGTTTCAGTCACAGGCTATGTATGTAATGGAAACTTCATTCAAAAAAAATCACAAGATTATCAGTACAATGAAATCAAATTCAGGGGAGAAGAAATTAACCCTCCCCTACGGTGATTTGAAATCCCTACCAACTGATTGGTTGTCATGTCTCTTACCGACTGAGCTAAATTGATAGGTCTTACATATCTTTCAAAATTTATGCTAGAAATATGTGAAAGCTTGTGATGAATAAAGACATTTACATAATCAGAATCTCCCTACCGTGAATTTGAAATAAAGACCAACAGATTGGTAGGCTGGTGTCTTATCGAATGAGCCAATAGATCATGTCTCTTCCGTCGATATCCACGTCATTTGAATGAATTTCTATGAACTTTTGTGGAAGGAGGAGGTAAAACTTTGGGATGGATCCAGGAATTTTCTCCTGATCGAAAGATTCTCTCCTTTTTTTCAATGAGATTTAAATTTTGCACTCTTTTTTGCCATTTTTTTTTCATGGCGAGAAACACATTTTAAGAGGAGAAACGTATTTTCACTAAGGTCTTATTCCTATTGTGAAGAGCACTATCTAACATTACACAGAATATATATATATATATATATATATATATATATATATATATATATATATATATATATATATATATATTTGGATTGTGGGTGTGAACTGATCCAACAGAATGTAGATGAAAATGACAATCGGAAGGTAAAGAGAAAAACTCAGGAGATAGGTGTTGAATCTTTAAAAAAATCAGTGGGCGTATTTCGGTGCATTTCAACGGGGGTCAGCCATCTTTTCCAGTCTTACGTATGTTAAGAATTCTATTTTTCCGATATATAGAGAATTATATGTGTATTTGTGTGTATATGTGTCAGTGTATGTGTGCAGGTGGATGTTTGGGTGTGTGTGTATGTGTGTGTGTGGATGTGTGTGCGTGGAAGAGTGTAGATTCATATTTTTCTGGACTGAATGATTGTTGAGAGTTCAACTCATAACACTCAGTCTGGCTCTGGCTCAAGTTTTTATCTATTGTTTACTGACAAGAGTCACTGTCAAGAGTTTGGCAATCACTCTCACATAACTACCTTGCTGTCCATATATAACATAAAAAGCTGTTATATCCATTGCCAGCCTAGACAGGGGCCAGTAGTTATTTGATATGAGTATCATTTCCAGCCTCTACCTTCAGCTAAAATGTTTCATGATCAGGGTTGAAATCTTTTTTAATAAGTTTCTCGTGTCTATGAAATCTATCCTAGATATGCCCAAGGGCATATTTCATTTTAGTAAATAAATACATTTATACTAAGAAAAAAAAGTTGCAGTTAGGGTTAGGATTAGGGTTTGAGTCAGTCGGAAGAGAAGTTGGGGTCTCTCCTGTCCGGGGATTTCCTGATAAAGACTAGGTCTTCAATCAAGGTAAACCTACAATTTTTTAGTAATACCAAGGATTCACAGCATGTCGTAAGCAAATGGGTTTTCTAAAGATTATCTGCTATGTGAAATATCCGTACTTCCGACGAGTACAATCTCGAAATTTTAAAATTCTGAGTGAACGAAGTGCTTTACTCAATGTTAAAACTTTTAGTCTACGTTTTGAACTTGTCATTTCTTAGTGCTTCTTACTGCACGATTTCATTATCAATAAGTTATTTCAACATTTTTCAACCGTATAATTCTATAAACAATTCCCTTCTCACGAACCATCTGATGTGAAGAGTGGCCAATAGTCCTTGCTTAAGGTGACTAAAAGTAAACAGAAAAAGAAAATGAAAAAAAAAAAGAAGTTTTTCAGGAAGGTCGGCTTCCCTTTTGTTTTTCATGTGAAAAATAACATTCAATCCTAAATGACTATAAAAGAAAAATGTTGTTTGTTCCACGTTCCAATGCAAAATGGCACAAATAATGTTTTTTTTTCTTACTGCGGGATGAAGCCCAGACTCAAAGATAGAGTTGACATCGATCATAATAAAACATATATCTGATTGAGCTAGTCGAATCCAATGTTGACAATTTCTTGTTTTGTTTCTTATTTTGATAATGCGAAAAGGTGCTGAATTAGCGCAGTCATGCTCAAACATATTGGCCATTTTTGACGTTCACTTTGATATGTTTTGGCCATTTTTTGACGTTTTATGGTTATTTTTTTAAAATCTAGTGCTTTTTGGAAGTCAAACTAGCAGAAAAAAATTTTTTGAATTGGAAACACTAAATAGAAATTTCCGTCGGTTGGTGGGTTAAAAGCTGACAGCATTTCTCTGATTCTATTTTCCTTACTCGTTCAGAGGCCAAGCCCCTGTTTCCGCGATTCGTTCACACTTCCTTTATGATGAGCTTTCAGGGATGACTGAGTTCGTCCTTCAATAGACGTGGTATCAAATGACTCCTTTGTTTCTTTTAGAATAGATAAGATAAAGGATAAAGGCAGTATTGTAGCCTTGTGTGTGATAATTCTAAAATTAGTAAATACGATATTTACTCGTGTATAATGCGATCACGAATGTAATATTACCCCCACTTTTTCAGTTATCTATCTACCCCCCTGGAAGCTAGATTTAGTTCATTCCTCACACCTGAAGTTTTGAGAGTTTGGTGACTGGGAAAATCTAAATAGGATTATTTCATTCAATCTAAAGTTATTCTTTGCATAATTTCTTCTTATTTTGAGGATTCCATGGAGAGCCAGCTCAACTGCCGGAAACAAGAAAATCCCATTAGTCCAAAAGAAGGTTATACAACCAGTTCACCCTTCCGATAGTCGCCTATGGAGCTGAAATATGGAAGCTAACCAAAAGATAGTCCCTCAAATTCAGAACCATACAACGTGCACAGGAGAGAATAATGCTTAACATCACATGGAAGGATTACAAGATAGCAAAGTATATAAGAGAAAAAACAAGAGTCCGAGACATCAGAGAATCTACTAGAAAACTCAAATGGCAACGGGTTGGTCATTCATAAAATCACCTTTTTTGGAAAATATATAAGGGGCACCCTAATATCGGCATAATTTAGTAGAGCTGATATTGGATTCCTATACATTCTTTAAAAGGTAATCTTATGAATTTGGCTGGAAGCTCCCAACACAAAATATAAACATCAGTAAAGTATATGGGTACTACTTCAAGTCAAAGAATTCAATTTTTTATGTTACGCTTTTTAATGCTGCAACACTCACATTCAAAGAGGGGAAATGTTACTATATAGTAATTAGAAATTGAGGACAGTGAGCAATCATAAGCGATCATAAACATCCCAATATCCCTGTTAGATAAGACCTCCTGACTAGTAGCTTGAATAAACTCAAGCTTGAATGTTTCAATTGCTCAAATCTGGAACCTGATATCCATTTACTGTGGAAGTTAAGTTGTTTTAGAGTAGAGCTGGAAATAAATAGTAGAATGTGGATTCGCTACTCAAACTTGCTCATGTTTCTGCCCTCCCCGGGCCTCATCAGGCGAATGAATATCTATGTTTTTGGATTCAAGTTTTTGGGAATTTGGTGAGAATATTGTGAGTGTGGTAGTGAGTGGTAGGGGTTATTCATTTTGTCGAGGGGTGTGAACTGGATTTAGGGGTCATCTCTGAAAGGATGCTTAGTAATTTTCTGGGGGTTGTTTTTATCTTGACCTTGGTATTTTGGCATTGGGTTTTATTGCCCGTTTTGATATCCTATGTAGCTGTAGTGGATAGTATTATTCTTAATTTTTAATTTATAGTGTGTTTGGGTATGTTTGGAGGTAGAAAATGGTGATGGGAAGTTTTAGAGATGATGGACATGGGAGTGAATTGTCTACCTTACTCTTATGGTTTATTAGTATGTGTGTTGCTGTTATTCGCCTGATGAGGCTCTGAGAGGGCAGAAACACGAACTAGTTTGTGTAGCGAATCAACATTCTACAATATATATATATATATATATATATATATATATATATATATATATATATATATATATATTCACTGGTTCAATTTTAGATGACATATACAGATATATGTGCTGGTATGTGAGTAATATATATCATTATCATCATTATCATTATCATCCATCATAAGTCCAGTGCTTGATAAAAGGTTTTGACTGTATCCTGTCATGTCTTATCGGCAAACGTTTCTATTTCATTTCTTCATCTTATGCCGGTCTTCTCCTACTGTGTTTCCACAAATCCGTTAACCTTTTACCCATCTCATACCCTCCCTTCTTGCTATGTGCCCAATCCATCTCCATTTTGTCTCTTTATTATTCCTAAAATATATTTTACTTTAATGTATTCTCTGATCCAAGTTGATCCTTTTCAATCTATTACTGTTATTCCTGACATTGCTCTTTCCACTGAGTTTCGTTTTATTTGAGTTTGTTTTCAAGTCCATTTACTTGTTTCAAATGCGTATGTTCGGCAGCCCTACGTTCCCTTACTTCTTTTCTGTTTACCACTACACAACCGTATTATAGGGAGAAATGGGGTTAAACTCGACCAACAAAAATTATGATATCATGGAAACTGACAGTCTAATCTGTCATAATTCAATCAACAATTTTCGTTTATGCTAAATTAGTTCCAAGTTTATGTTTGGCTACGTTCATTATTTATTTTTTTGTTGAAAATTCAGGCTTTTTAGTGTCCAACAAAATGCGATAGAATCGATAATTCAGACTTTTTAGTGTCCAACAGAATGCGATAGAACTGAAAATTCAAGCTTCTTAGTGACCACCAAAATGCGATAGAATCGATAATTCAGACTTTTTAGTGTCCAACAGAATGCGATAGAATTGAAAATTCAGGCTTTTTAGTGTCCAACAAAATGCGATAGAATCGATAATTCAGACTTTTTAGTGTCCAACAGAATGCGATAGAATTGAAAATTCAAGCTTTTCAGTGTCCAACAAAATGCGATAGAATTGAAAATTCAGACTTTTTAGTGTCCAACAGAATGCAATATGACTATAAAGTCAGGCTTTTCAGTGTCCACCAAAATGCGACATGACTGAAAATTCAGACTTTATAGTGTCCAACAGAATTGAAAATTCAGGCTTTTTAGTGTCCAACAAAATGCGATATGACTGAAAATTCAATCTTCTCAGTGTCCAACAAGATATGAGAGAAATAAATCAGTCATTGATCACTTGATTTTTCCCAATGTTTCAATTGATCCCACCCAACATGGCAGGCTAACACCAAAAGATGTTGGTCACGTGACGGTTTCCATTGAAGTATTAAACAGACCTGTCTTGTCTTCCTTTCTGATGAGATTTGATCAGGGAGGACTTAGGCTTATCTCGACCTGCAAAAATCGTGATCTGAAATGCCTTTTATTTTGGAGGGAGAGAGACGGCCAAACAATGGAGCAAGCGATTCGACAATCACAATGTTTACGTCTGTTCATGCCTTTTTATCTGATCGTATCTATGTATCTATCCACCCTAGTTTGGTTATATCTATCGATCAATCTATCCATCTTCGTTTATATCTATCTGACTATCATTGTTCATTATCTACATATATCTATCTATAAATCTATTCATCTATCTATCCTCCTCTCTCTCTCTCTGTCTCTGTCTCTGTCTCTGTCTCTCTCTCTCTCTCTCTCTCTATATATATATATATATATATATATATATATATATATATATATATATATAATGACAATTGGAAAGTGAAGAGAAAAACTCAAGAGATAGGTTTTGCGTTTCAATTTTTTTATTATTATTCCGTGGGCGTGGTTCGATGCATTTAAAGACGACAATCTACATTCTGTTGGGTCACGTCACATCCACAATACAAACATCTATCTATCTATCTATCTATCTATCTATCTATCTATCTCTATCTCTCTCTCTCTCTCTCTCTCTCTATATATATATATATATATATATATATATATATATATATATAATGAGACGGGGATTTGCTACACACACATACGTTTATGTTTCTGCCCTGTTTGGGCTTCTTCGGGCGAATGATTTCAGATCCCTATTTAGAACGTTTTTAAAGGATGTGTCTATTCTTAATGTTTTATTTGAGGAATTATACATTAATGCAGTTTCTATTGATTCGGGGATCTTTTTAATGGGTTTGTTTGCTTGGTTTGAACTTGTGTTGATATACGTAATTATAGAATTTTCTCTGTGGTCTATGGGTGTTTTTATTACATTAAAAGTAATTTCTAGAAAAATCTACATTAGCCTAAAAAAATAATAAATGCTGATAACGAAAATGCATACACTATATCCTACTAGTTCATAATTTATAACTACCAACAAGCACTGCGTCCCCACGAAATAAAACAATAACACATAACAAGCAATGACCAATCACTAAATGTATAGATAGATAGATAGATATGAAGAGACTGAGATAGATAAATAGATAGATAGATAGATAGATAGATAGATAGATAGATAGATAATGAAGAGACTGAGATAGATAGATAGATAGATAGATAGATAATGAAGAGACTGAGATAGATAGATAGATATGTAGAGACTGAGATAGATAGATAGATAGGTAGATATGAAGAGACTGAGATAGATAGATAGATAGATAGATAGATAGATAGATAGATAGATAGATAGATATGAAGAGACTGAGATAGATAGATAGATAGATAGATAGATAGATAGATATGAAGAGACTGAGATAGATAGATAGATATGTAGAGACTGAGATAGATAGATAGATAGATAGAAGGTAGACAACCCAGAAAAATATACACCCCTCAAAAATGTCCTAAATAGGAATTTTTAAAAAAATGAACCATTCGTTTAAAGAAGCCCAAACAGGGTAGAAATATAAACGTGTTCGTGTAGCGAATATTCACCCAATTATATTTTAGGTTCTACTCTAAATCAACTTCATGCTTAATGTTGAATGTATCGAGCACTTTATCGAATAAACCCATCACACATCGGATATTATATTATATTATACTGTATTTCTGATTTGCACTGAGTGTGTACATATATATCTATATAAATATATATATATATGTGTGTGTATATATATATATATATATGTGTGTGTGTGTGTGTGTGTGTGTGTGTGTGTGTACGTGTGGCTGTCCTCATCTCTTTTTTTTTGTTTACCACTGTTTGCTTCCCCTCGGTCTGAAGCCAAGCACCTATTACGCGTTTCGTCACCCTTCTTTTTTGATGAGATTTCAGGGTTGAACGAGGCTGAATTCACCCTGCAAATATCGCGAGATCAAATGTCTTCTTTGCTTTCAGAAGAAAAGAAAAAGACAAACAATGGAAGGAGGATTCGTCGATCACAACTTCGACGGCAAAAGGAAGTTCATCCGGGGAAACGCGGCACAAATAATAATAGAATAGTTATTGGTATCTCACGTTTGAATTGTCATCGTGAAGAACTTGGGGAATATCATGTTCAGGTCAGTGGGTATTCGGATGGTCTTTTCAATTGAATTGGGGGAACAGAAGTCGTCAGAAAATTTTTATTTACCAAATAACTTGGATCATTTCTCCTTCAATCCATCCATTCATCTATCTATCTATCTATCTATCAATCTATCTATCTACACACACACACACACACACATATATATATATATATATATATATATATATATATATATATATATATATAATCGATTCTTTTGAAATTTTTTTTTCAACGTACGTGATTTCGATTTAGGTGACAAATAAAAATTGAGGGAAGAGAATACTTCATTATATATATATATATATATATATATATATATATATATATATATATATATATATATATATATATTGTTTATATATACATATACTTGTGTGCGTGTTTGGGTGTGTGTGGGTGGGTGGGTGTGTAGGTGTGAGTGAGAGAGAGAGAGAGAAGAATAATACTTGATTGTTTCTCCATCTATAACTTGATTCGTGCTATCGTAACAACAGAATTAATCGAGTGGGTTTCCATTCTTTTAAAATCTGTGAACCCTGAGAAAATGGCCTGACCCAAATATCTTTACGGAAATAGAAAAGAAAAAGGTTCAACGTTTGTTTTTAGAAACTGTAAACGAAAACTGCCATGAAAACTTTCACTATAAGTTTCTTGGGTTTTCAAGTCAGTCTGTCTGGTTACCTGGCTACATGTGTACGTGTGAATGTATCCGAGTGGAATGATAATATCAGAAGGCCTGTTGTACAAATGATTCTTTTATTTCGGCATTTCGCCGTACCACAGGAATGAGCCAAGTCAAAATTGAAGAATCAGTTGTACAGAAGGCCTTCCAATATTGTCATTTCAATCTCATATTGTCGAATTAACCTTAATCCATACCAATGTACTGCTCGTTTGTATGAATAAATCACGCACTAATGATCCTAGGGGAGTGTAAATTTCAACATTTATTGTTCGATTTGCAGTGTAAGTTTATATTAAATTGTTCCCTTAGTCCAGAAGTATGTATGCTTATTTTTCGAAAATTCAGACTTTTCTAGTGATCACTACCCAACAAAAGGCGAGAGAAGAAACTTATTCATTGATCACCTCTTTTTCAATTTTTTTACTTGATCACCCCAAACATGGCATGCGACAGAAAGATGTTAGTCTCGTGACGATTTCCATTGAGTGACTAAGGTGACTTGCTTGTGTTCTTTTCACCACTAAAATTATCGGGAAAGGCATGAATCCATCTTACCTCCCTCAAGTTATAGGTAAATAGTAGGGCTGGCTGAGCTCTTTTGCCACAGTTAGTAACCCGTCTAGAGAGACGGACGATTCGGATACCAAACCAACTTGGAGAGAGATGGTCTCTATCAGAGAGAGAGGGGAGAGAGAGAGAGAGAGGGTCAAGAAAGCTTTGAAGCTTTAAACATTAAGTATGTTTTTTTCAATTTTTGTTAATGGAATTTATATAATTTTTTCAGTGTTTATCCGTTAATGTTTTTCACAGAATTAGATATCATGGTACTATGTGTATTTTTCTTGTCGGAATTATCAGTTGATTACCATGTAGCTATTTTGGGGATTTGAAAACAAAACATTAATATTGATATAGCTTTATTTCATTATTTTTAGAGTCGTGTCATAATACATGCAGTTTGTTATTTTATACATAATATTATCATGATGTAACGTATATGGATCTTATCCTGTATTACATATCATTCAATTCTTTGAAACAGAGGGCTTACTCACGTAGGTTACCCAAATACATATATATATATATATATATATATATATATATATATATATATATATATATATATATATATATAAGCTCTATAGTCTAATATAAAGTTCCATGGGTGGAGGAACGAAGACAGTGTTGCACATTTCCTGTCTGATGAGCTTTCAGGAGTGAATGAATTCGTTCTCTTTAAATCGTGGTATCAAATGGTCTCTTATTTTCTTTGGAAAAATAAATGAAGGCTATCATTAAAATACAATAAAATGATTCAACAGTTATCGAATAACCACAACATCACGTTAAAGGGAAGTTGAACATAGGAACTCGACACCGATGAGTTTAAATATCAGAAGTTAATTGATGTCTCATGTGTGAATAGTGTTTTCGTCAGGAACCGAAGGCATATCATGTGCGGGTCAAGGGTTATAGGGTTGGTCTTGTTTACGTAATACCTTTGATCATCTCTATCTCTATCTCTATCTCTCTCTCTCTCTCTCTCTCTCTCTCTCTCTCTCTCTCTTCTTAGTCAAATAATGTCTGTTCACTTCCGTTAGGGTGTTCGGCAAGTAGTTACGTAATTCATGCTCAGAAAGTAATTTACGATTCAACGATTTCTTTCAAAAGATGGTCATCCACTGCTGCTCGTCTTCCAGAACGAGGCTCATGACAGAGATCGCAATCGCCGTTTTTGAACTTTTCAAAGCACAACCAGCATTTACGGACCTTCACTACATCAGAACTCACTCCACAAATGTTTCTCGTTGCCTGCATAGCCGCACTATCCTTTGCAAAATCCATGCAGGAAGCAATGGCGAATACGTGGCTCTTCAAAGTCCCTATTTCCAATCGGAATAAACTTCACTATAAACGACACAAGGCTGGATAGAGGAGATGATGAACTAGATACGGACGTCGTCTCGCACCACACCATCTGTCTGTTTGTCCGTCACACCACCTAAACATGGGAGCAGCCAAACCAAATTTGGTATGCACACTCAATCGACCTAGGTAAATGTTTGAAAGTAAAAAGTTTTGAGATTTTTTAATAAAGGGGAGTTCTGCATTCAAAGTAACTATAATGCTGCAGTGGGACCTTTTCGTTCAAAACACATACATTCATATTCATATCTTATTTCATGTTTATCCATAATTTTTTAAGGGAAGCTTTTTTTTAACAAGACTGAAAGCTTTATTCTTTTTTTACTTCATAAATATTTCACCCGGCATAAACGAGTACTTTATCATGGGGCAGGAGTCGGGGACATCGTATAAACTATTTGGAAACTCAAATGGCAATGGGCTGGTCATCTTGCAGGAAAGGCAGACAACCGCTAGACATCATGACTCACAACATGGATCCTTAGAGATCAAATGCGGAACCGAGGCTGGCAAAATATGAGATGGCGAGATGATCAGGGCAGGTTCAGAAAATATTGGCTCCGCAACGCCTCCGATAGAGAGATGTGGTGAATCCTTGGGAAAGTCTATGTCCAACGACAGACGATAAAAAAAAAACTGATGATGATGATGAAGATCACTTTGGCTAGTTCTTGGATGTGTGATCACTAAATTCTAATATCAAACACGACGGAGATATATCGGCCACCAAAGAATCCCTTGACAATAGGATACTAAAAAAAACTAAAACAATGAACTACCCTAATGGTAAAACTCTACAATTTTAACTTCAATGAAAGAAACATTTCCTCCAGATCAAAGGCTGTGCCATGGGCACAATCGTTGCCCTGTCATACGCTATGATAGATAAAGGGGATTTAGAGGAGACGTACATATACCCATACAGACACCTGAAAAGATAGATCTCCAGACAAAACGAATCATCTTCAAAACATCATATCATACTCATTAAACACCATCAACTATAAACTAAATGTTGTTTTTTAAACTACCTCCTCCGACCCCTATAAAACCCCTGGATACACGTGGTCCAGTGCTCATCGGTGCCAGAACCCCTAGCTGGTCGAGCCTCTGGCCCCAGCCTTTGTGGCCGGTCACTCTCTTCCTCTTTTTCCTTCACGAGAGTGAGAGGGGCTACGCATTTGGAGCGCGTGGTGAAGACACGGTGGCGTAGCTGTGTAGCTGTGCGTATGTGTGCAGTTCGATATCGGTGAAGTAAAATGGGCAAAGTTAGTGCAGAGATTGGTCACGGAGGAAGAATGGTCGAGATCGGACAGGCCAGCGGGTCGGCAAAATGATTACGATCTTAGAGAGAAGGGAAGAGAAAGAGAGTGGCCGGCTACAAAGGCTGGGGCCAGAGGCTTGACCAACTAGGGGTCCTGGTGCCAATGAGCACTGGACCATGTGCGCCCAGGGGTTCTATAGGGGTCGTTGGAGGAAGTGACGTTTTCGATATCTAGCTAAAAGAAGAGTTTCGTATTTAATTCCTAATAAAAGAATAGGGGGCGCTACACTATGAAACAAAAGTCATGATTAGTGCAATATTCATCGAACTAATTCATTACAATCTGTATTAGTTGGGCTTTCACTTGCTATTTACTGCAGGATTTTTACAGTTGTTCATTTTTTGTTACTCTCGTTTAAATGTGCACAAGGAATTTAGCGACACCCTATATATACATAATACAAATCAGGAATATAATATAATGCAATATCTGATGTGTGAGAAGTTTATCTCATAAAGTGCTCAACACATTCAATACTAAGTATTAAGTTGAGTTAGAGTAGAGCTTAGATTATGATGAAGTAAAGGATTCGAAACACAAGCACGTTTTTGTTTCTGCCCTGTTTGGACTTCTTTAGGTGAATGACTCAGTTTATTTTAGATTCCTATTTAGGACGTTTTTGAGGTTGTATCTATTTTCAAGGCTGTAGGACCTTCCTTTTACTCTATTTATATATCTTTCCTTTTTCTTTTTCTTTTTCTTCTTCTTGTTGAGTGGTTGTTCATTATGTTTTTCTATTTCACATAGATACTTTGCTTTCTGGTAGTTATAAATGTCAAATTGGCAGATGATATCGTTGGCGTTTTCTGTATCAGTATGTTGTTAAAGCATCAGCTCTTCGTGAAATGTATGCTATCTGAGAGTATCAAATTCTTATTTAAATTTATTTCCCAGGGTAAGGGTTAACTTTTACATGACCTCAGTTGTTAGTTTGATCATTCTAGGTCTGGTCTGTTTCTACATATCTAAGATAATTATGAAAAGGTGATTGGGTTGCTCTTGAAACAAGCTTCCATGTATGCATTTGGTAGATGTTAGTTGAAAAAATACCATCAGTCGAGCAGTTACGAAATGAGTAAAGATTTGATCAATGGTTAATTACAAATTGTACATTCATGGAATATTTCAAATTTAAGCAAAATGTACAATCTGTAATGAACCATTGAATAAATCTTCACTTACTATATATATATATAAATATTGTGTCATCCTCAGACAGCTGTATTACAACTCTACAGTAGGGCTAAAGTCAATCCAGTATCCCTTCCAGTACCGCTAGGAAAGATTGGAACCTCTGCTCTAGACCCAAAGGTAGATACTCTACCCCTGCCCCACGCTGAACTAGAGGTTAGTAGGACCGAATTAAGTGATATATTTACTTACTTATAATTCCCCATCCACCTGAGTTCTCCATTCCGGAGTTGGAAGAGCATTGCTATAGTAACTTTCAATGGACAAGTTGCCCTACCAAAGAGTGCTCAAACCCAAAGATGGGAGCATTAATTATAATAATAATAATCAATAAGTGTGTCATCCACAGACAGCTATTTTGTTGTATTACAACTCTTCAGTGTGGCTATAGATAATCCAGTATCCCTTCCAATACCGCTATGTAGGATTGAAACCGTCACTTATATATATATATATATATATATATATATATATACGTATATAAAATTATCATTTCAAAATTAAAAAATGTTTAATTGAAATATCATTCGATAAATATACTATAAGAATTCTTCATTATCTAAATTAAATTGATAACCAGTAGATTTCACACCATCTGATATATTATGCTGCACTGAATTTATCTGGTGAGGGCGATTATTTTCACGTATAATTGTTAAATTCCAAGAGTTTACTTCATCATCGTGAATTCAGCAGACATGGGAATTTAAGAAGAATAAAAGAGGGAGGGGAAAAAGAAAGAGTGATGCCATATCGTGTTGACTTGCATTTACAAGTTCTTGGTATTTATCAGTGTAAATTGAATTTCTGTCCCGAAAAATATTGTCAAACTCCTACTACCGAGTTGTGTCTCTGTTTCTGTTTGTCGTTACTATGACACTGACCTCACCAAAAACCATTGACATCATGACGGCTCGAATAAAATTCACATACGCAAAAACTGATGACGAATTCACTCTTTCAACCTGTTTTATTACAGGAACTACGAATAAAGTAGTTGAAATGGGATATGTAGTTTCAGATCGATATTGTATGGAGGAAAATTTTTTTTTTTTCTTCTTAGATCTTGATGGAGCCAGGGAATTTTATACGAGAGCAGGCAAGCTTGTCAGTATATATTTTATTTCATTTAGATTATGGAAAATCCTCCAATTATACATAGTATCTTTATCGTAAGTCAACGATGAGATAAGGTTTGTTTTTTTTTCTAAATTGAAATGGTAATTCACTTACGTAAACTATTTCTGAATACTATCTGAAAGTGAGCAAAGGAAAATCATAGAAGATTACTTCTTTGATTAAAACAACTCGCAAATATTTCAGAGCTAATTATACAAAACAATCTTATTGTAGGATTTCTTGAGAACAAAGTTAATTCTTTTTTCTTTAAAAAGAATTCCTTGGAAATTTAGATTTTCCCAAGAAAATGAGAATTCGCATAAGGGGAGGCAACTCATCGCATTCTATTTGACTTACCTATGCATATCAACCTAGGACGATCCTTTGCCTGATTTCTTCTCCTTTTGAGGGTTTCATGGAGATTTGTTGTGGTCCACTTCCTCAAGCTCTGCGTTTTCAAATCTGATCGTTGTGTCTTTGTCATCAACATGTTGAGCTTGCAATAGAGCAAGCTCATCCTCAAGAGCAAGAAAATCTCCTAAAATCACCCATGGAGTTGAAACATGAAGCTTTACCAATATGCATGGGTGAAAATCATGCTCAACATCACATGGAGAAGTTGCAAGAGTGCACAGTATGTTAGAGGAAAAATAGGAGTCAGAGATATAGAATCCATCAGAAAACTCAAATGGTGATGGTCATTTAGAAAGAATGTCAAACATCTGTAGGACATAATGATCCAAAGTGTGGATTCTCAGAGATCGTATGTGAAACAGTGGCCGTGTCAGAAAAGAAAGAAAAAAGAAAAAAAAAAGAAAAAAAAAAAGGAGAATCACGACGAACTAAACATGTTCAGAAAGTACTGGTTCCGCAACATCCACATTAGAGAGTTCTGTGGCATCTTAGTGAAGGTCTATATCCAATGAAGGATGCTAAAAGGATAATGATGTATTAGCAAGAATTTTGATCAGGTCAATTTCAAATACTGTGTCTAAATGGACATTTTTAATGTCATTAGCCTACTGCAAAATATTGTTTACCAATCTTGAGGAATGGATTTACCACGAAACACACGTAGAGCTTTTTTCTCTCTAATCTTCTGTGATTGTTAAATATTGCTCTGCATTTGTTTACAATGAGCACTTTTATTCAATAATGAACAAGACTACTCTCATTGAAATTTTAAAATAAAAGTTTTACAGTGATATATATATATATATATATATATATATATATATATATATATATATATATACACACACACAAAAATTGCGTTATATTATGTAGAAACTCATTTGAAATTATCTCCCATCATTACACAGTTAATATATCATTCAATTTAAACAACGTAAATAGAAAATCACTGCCATGGGCGACATATTGAGAATTCATAATGCTGAATATCTAACTTTTTTTTCTTCAGAATGCATGTTGCTACAAGTATACATTGATTCACAATTGATGGTTCTCATTTCTCTTTTTTTGCACAATGCAGAGCGGGACTTGTTAAACCACTGAATTAAACAGTGTTGTTATGAACTCAAAAAGAAAACAAGGAAAGAAATTCTGTCGTCTATTAGAGTGGTAGTAATTTGAAAAAAAATAAAATAAAATAAATAAATAAAGAAAATAAATAAAAGCCAATGAATTGATGTCTAGTGACTAAAATGCTCATTTAAACTATAAGCACCACAGTGCAACACACAAAAGACATAAAAAAGGTGGCGTCTACTTGCTTGAAATCTTAAGCTAAACTGACCCATTATATCACTTTAGAAAAGAATATTTTCTATGCATCAATTCTAATGATTTTTTTTCTTTGCAATCGCATTAGTCCTAAAAAGAAGAGTATACAACCAATGCATCCTCCCGATAATCACTTATGGAGCTGAAACATAGAACCTAACCAAGAGACTGACCCGCAGACCGAGAAGCATGTAACGTGAACAAGGGAGAATCATGATCTCTTCATGTGATGTTGAGCAGATGACCACAGAATATATTAGGGAAAGAAGAGTCTGATGCATCATAGAACCCATTAGAAAACTCAAATGGCAATGGGTTAGTCATGTTGCAAGAATGGTGGACGACCAGTGGACATCATGAATCTCTAGAGACCAAATGTGGAACCTAGGCTAGCAGAATTTGAGATGGCGAGAGGGATTGGACAGGTTCAGAAAATATTGACTCCACGACGCCCACAATAGATAGGTGTGGCTAATCTTGGGGAAGGTCTATGTCCAATGAAAGAATGATGATGACGAAGGCTGGAGATGATGGAAATAATAGGCTGTGACGTCACGTCCTGTAAAAGGATGCACGTCATGAATACTTACCCCTATTTCCTCCCCACACACAGGTGAACATTTAAATCGATTTTTTAGGCATATTTGAGGATATACCAAGAAAAAAATGAATACGATTTCCAAAACATTTGGGTCAACAAATGGCATTATTTGGGAAAAAGATTTTATATTTCTATTTTTTCGTCTGTACAAGCGGCTGACGTAAGGGAAGTAATTCAATAATCCGAACATGAATTAACTCCCTTGATGAAAAAAAAGAAAACGCAATTTTTTTCCTACAAGCAAACCTTTTATTTCTGAAATCATTTACAGGAATGAGGTAAGCGAGGATTCAGAAATTCTTACCAACATTCTGCCGGGTCCTTCCCTCTTCAATGACCCGGGAAGGAAACCCCCTTTTCTCAAATCGGCTAAGGTTGTTCTTTTTTTTCAGAGGGGGTAGATAAAAAAAAAATTTAAAAAAAAAAATAACAAATAAATTACAAATGAAAAAAAAAAAAAAAAAAAATTTGTAATATTCTCTTAGATTCATATACTCTCATTTTACGACATCAAATTAGACCGGCTCAATTGATTCTAGAAAAAAAATAAAAAATAAGGATCACTTTCAACATTCTCCCCTATCGTAGATTGGTTTAGGGGCACAGATAACATGACAAAATGAGTGAACAAAATCTGCATTATGAATAGATTTATTTGGACCTCATTTTGCTTTATTTCTATATAAATGGCTGCATATAATAAGTGCCCAACAAGCCATACTTAAAAGTTGCTATATTTATTATTTGTAGTGCTACGATAACTCAGTTTTTATTGAATTTTGAAGCTTGAACACAATCAATCTTATTGCAAAGGATTCAAGCTTTAAAATGGGAAGAAACTTTTAGAGCTACAACGCTCATCTAACTCATGAACTTTTTCAAATGGCCACACTAGGGGGCAGGGGGACATTCAAATGGCTACACTGAGGGGGGAAGCTTCAAATGGCCAAACTACGGGGATTGGGTCAAATGGCTACACAAGGGTGGGGAAGATGTAAAAGTGATCCGAAAATAATTTTTCTTTATTGCCAAAATTTGTTGTTAGATAAACTTTTGTTGTTGTTGTAGCCCTGGGGGGTTTAGAGCTTGGGGACTATGATGGGAAGTCATGCACAGGCACTGAGGGCAGCATCCCTCTCCTCTACCAGCTCAGCCATGGTGGCATCCATCTTGCTTCGGGCAAAGTCATCGACTGACAGACCCTGCACAATCTTGTATGAGTGGTTGGCTTCTGTCTTCACAGGGAAACTGTAGATCAGGCCTTTCTCAATACCGTATGAACCATCAGAGCAGACAGCCATTGAGACAAACTGTCCCTGTTGGGAGAATAAAAAGAAAAAGCCAAACATTTGAGTAAAAAGTGAAAATGAAGAAAAACATTTCGGGAGATGCGCCTGGCTGAGGGTTTTGAATAAAATACCATATATACTGGTATATAAAGACATACATTTAATCGAATAACTGTAGCCATCAAAGATGGCAAAGTTTTGGGGTTTTTTTTCTAAATCTCATAAATATAAAGAAATGATTGAAAAAGATGAAGTGGTAATCAGTTAATTATTAGGATTGTTAACTCTGAGATACAAGATTTTTTTTTTTTGATTTTTTTTTAATTTTCCATTCAGACCATAAAATTCTTAAAAACATAATTTATTTCCAGTAATTAAGTGCCCCAAAACCTGTATAACAATTCTCATACTGATTAGTTTAGCAATTCTAATGTTCAATATTTTCTGTATGTTTACATATTAAACGTAAACATAAACGTAAACAACCATAATTCACTATTCTTCAATTCCTGGGTCTTTGTCAACATTGTCGCCAAAGTTTAGTAAAATCGATCAAGACTTGTGAAATCTTTCCCAAATTGTAAGCAAAAACATACCCCCCCCCAGGAGTACAAAATAAAAAAAGAACTAAGCAAGTATTATACAACATTCAATGTTGCTGGTATTACAAATAGGGGGCTGTCTACCAAATATCGATTTGGACAGTTAAAGAGCTTGGATGAATTGCATTCATTGATGAGCACAGCCAAACAAAAACATTTTCTAGACATAAAGAATCAATGTTTAAATTTTCAGCCCTATAGCTCTATTGGTGTGGCCAGTAAATGCAATACATATATAGCCAGCCATATTAACTTGAAAAAACAGAGAAACCTATGTGACAGTTTCTAAAGTTTATTTTTTCAAGGCAGAGATGATAGTTGGTACAGGCCGAGTACCAATTATCTGAAATGCCAGGTACCAGAAAGGTTTCAGATTTCAAAATTCATTTCCTCTTCTGTCCAGTTCTCCAATTGTTTGACTTTCTGCTATAAATGAACTTGAAAGTCTTTTTTTTCTTTTCACTTTTACTTATCTTTACTCGCAGAGAAATCTGCAGCCTTTTTCTCAAGTATGAACAATGATCAAATCAGATCATTGATTTTCTCAGGTGTCGATTTTCTATGAAAATTGCATTCATACCTATTTCCACCCCCCCTCTCTCCATATTTTCAACAATATCTCCTCATGTTGTATAACGAGCAACCGGGGTAAATGATGTGGCAGTGAAGATGGTAGGACCCAAATTGTGTGTCCATAGTAAAAACAAAAAGTAGCAGAGATGAAAAAAAATGAGAAAATGCTGTCGTAACAAGGTAGCATCTTTATTTCTCCTTTTTCTCAACCTCAGGGTTCCGCTGCTTATAGATGTTGTCAGAGAATGCAACCCAGCAGAAAGTCAGCTGGGGTGTGAGAGAAAGGTTGACCACTCTTTTCCCTCTGGTTGAAAGTAACGATGACTGCTCGACTGTCAATCCTCGTCCTTCTTGACCACGGCAGTGAAGGACCTTTTATCGGGAAATACGTTGAATGTCCAAGTCAATTAAGCCAGGAAAATGAACGAACGTTTCTGGCAAGAAACACGACTTGAAGACAATCGTTTCATCCAAAGGGATTTGCAGGTCAGCAAAAAGCTTATCATTCTCTGAAGTACCCATCTTCATTGATATATGTTCAAGATAAGGCAGATAATTCTATGTTGACGTACCACTTGACTTCTGTGGTCCGTGAAAAACGTTCATCATTCCATCTGTCATTGTTGACCACCCTGAATCTATGCAATGCACACCCGCATTATCCAACACTTACAGATGAGAGAATGAGCTAAAAATACCGAGATTAATGTATGGAGGTCTGGCGATGACTATGTATTTTGAGAGGGACTTGTTTTGCCTTTCACCGCTCGTGTTGTAAATACAATTTTACACTTAAGTTTTACACACAGACAACCAAGCTTTTATGGCAGTCAGAATAGGTTAAATGTCTCTGAAATCAGACTTTGAATCATAGACAGGCGTGGAAATTACCATTTGTTGGCGCCTGGAAAGTTTTGGATTTTGGAACATTTCAGTTTTCGGAATTTCAGATAAAAAGGGTACTCAACCAGTATTTAGGATGCCTTAAAAATAGTACTCAATGCCTCTCTGATGAGCACTCAACACAAGGACCAGGATCGAGGAAACTCTCCTGGCCAATTCACACTGCTGAGCAATATAGAGTCTGGTCAGCACCTAGATGGGTGACCAGTGGGAGAAAACCAGGTGGTATAATCAAAACGAAGCTTCATCAGACCTGGGTCTTACTAACCATTGCCCACATGTACCTATCCAAGTGATACCCTTCATGAGGGTACAAGTGGAGAACAATAATATATACATAATAATTTACAACCTGTTTGGTATTTACTTTGATAACAGAATTTACAATCCATTTGAAAACTCAAATGGCGATGGGCTGGCCATGTTGCAAAAGTGGTCAACTAATAGACATCATGACTCACGACATGGATCCCCAGAGATCACATGTGTAACCGAGGCTGGCAGAATACTAGATGGAGAGACCAGCTATACGAATTCAGAAAGCACTGGCTCCGCGATGTCCACGATAGAGAAGTGTAGCAAATCTGGGGGAAATTCTATGTCCAATGACAGACGTTAAGAGACTGATGATGATGATGATTATAATTTCAAAATTAGTGGGAATATTTTTCCACTTACCACCAGCCCCAGTATTTCTGGTTTATGACCTAAACTCATTTTATACAATTTACTGACAGAGCCTAAGGCAAACAAGAATAGATTTTCAGGCATTTCAACTTTGACACAAAATAAATACAATTTTTAATAAATAATACCTTGCGTTAACCTTTCAAATCACTGTGTAAACATACTGACACAGATCACAGCTTTAGGTATACTGAAAGCAAAGCACTTAAACTCTTAAATTCATAAACTGCTTGATACCACTCCTAATCAACATTGGAACTCCTCAGTCACAAAAAGGAAATTTGTTGAAATTATATGTTAAGAAAATAAATTTTTAAAAATCTCCTTGATATTCACAATTTAATTTTCTTTACTACAACAAGAGTTGGATCCAACGACTAATAGGAAGAAGTCATTCCCCTTGAATGATTTTCTTTCAAATTTCTCAAGGCTGCACATGCACAAAAATTATTCCTTACAAGATTTTTTAAAATCTTTCTCTCGTCAAGAAGTTGAGGACAAAAATGTAAATCTACATGTACCTGACACCTTAATGTTCATTTGGTTTTTTTTTCAAATGAAATAAAAAAAAAAAAAAATTAAATTCAATCAAAATAAAATAAAAACTGTATTATTTTTTTTCAAAGTCTCAGGGACATAACTGGCATTCAACAAAGCATTTTTACTTCCAGTCAAATTTTTTAATTGCTCAGCTGGCCTGAATAAAAGTTGTAAAATGTTCCAAAAATTTTCAAAAACTCAAAAATTGAAGAGAAAAAAAAAAAAAAAAAAAAAAAAAAAAAAGATGCCAGACTTGTAGTAATACCCAATTTCCTCACATGAATCTAAGAGTTAAGGAGAAAACTTACAGCAGGGACACCATGCCACCAATCACGGACATGGTCACAAATGGCCTTGGCAGCAGACATGGCACTTGACATCTTTCTGGCTTTGATTACAGCAGCTCCTCGTTGTTGCACTGTCTGTTAAAGACGAGAAAGAAAAAAAAAAAAAAAAAAAAAACATGGAATTGGAAATATACAATTTTAGGAAATGAACAACTACAGCCATCAATGGTGGCAAAGGGTTATTTTCCTTTTTATACGTGCGTGTGTCTGTCCTAGAAATTTTATTTTTATTTTTGGAAAGAGCTTTCTTGACCTTTTTGAGCCTCATTTTGATTGGTACAAAATATTAACGACATGTAGATTCTCCTGTTCCCAGATATTTTCCAATGGAAAACACCAGTGATGTCATAAGTCAAATTTATTCTGACCATACTTTTTCTTTGATGGAATTTTTGTTTTTCCATGACTTCAACATTTGACGCTAAAGTTGTTCAATTATTGACTGTGTTGGTAAGTCATATCATTTATGACTCATAATTTCATAAGCTAATATTATAGAAAAATATCTATTCGTTTATATATGCCTTATCCAAGTCCTGTAATAACCTATAAGTTATAATGGATAGGTCCATGTGAAATAGATTAACATAACTAAATAATTGAAAGATTGTTGCACGGTAACAATGAATAATAAGTCACAGAATCCCTGGAAATTTGAAACTAAAAGAAAAAAAAAAAAAAAAAAAGAAAAAAAAAGTGTGAATGATCTGAAGAAATGTTTGATGTAGGATTTGGGACTTTTTGTCCCATCATCCTTCAAAACAGCTTGAGTTCAATTGAAATTTCAAAAACTTGAAATTACGATACTTTAATTCGGAAAAATAAATAAATAAATAAATAAACAAACAAAGATTACGAAATAAAATAACTTTAGGCTCCTTGGTGCCGATCGATACATAAACAAATTAGAACATGCTAGTTATTATAGAAACTAAATAATGAAGTATGAATTTTTTTCCGTTCCTCTTTCAGTAACAATGGACTGTTCCACTCAAAGGTAACAATTGTGCTGATAGAGATATCTCAAATGAAATTGATGAAATTTGAACAATCATTCACACTATTAACACCTTGGAAGTAGTGAATTAAGAGAATGTAGAGAAACTGCTCAAACTCCACAGAAATAGAAGATATTTTTACCAAATATTTAGTTTCTTTCCTTAAAAACTAATCATCTGGGTGATTCAAATATATCCAATCATCGTAGCTCCACAAATCGCCCAGCCAACAAGCCTAATGAGCTACACATTCTTCTCACTTCGCTCGTGTGTGTGTGTGTGTGTGTGTGTATATATATATGTGTCTCATGGTAACATTTTTGAGGCTACAATTTTGAAAAATTGCATGAATATACCTACCACCAGGCACCAACTAAATTTTTTCTTTTTCTTCCAATTTTTCTAAGAGTGTTTTGGTCTCTTTAGGGTCATTTTAGATCAACAATGCCAAAACCATATGCTGGGTTTTTTTTTTTTAGATAATTCTAAATAAAAAGTCTTTTGTCTTGGGTTATTAATTCTAGTACAAATGCAGGCTACAGTGATTGATTTATTCGAGGTACAGACGTAAGGAATATTGATTATCAATGTTGTGTGTGTGTGTGTGTGTGTGTGTATGAATACATAAAAACACAACTCTATTCAGACGTATATATAGAGTTTTAGGTGTAATTTTACCTTGAGAAAATCTTCTTTCAAATAGACATCATTATTGATTGCCTCCTTGACAGGTTTGGATCCTGATGGTAGATTGACAGTTGCATGGGTCACATCGGGAAATTGAGTGGATGAGTGATTGCCCCAGATGATCACATTCTTCACATCCTGGGAACCAACGCCACATCGGGCTGCAATCTGAAATACAGAAGTAATTTGGCAAGAATTAAACCAATGCTCTGAAGATACACAAAATGGTTTCTCAAACTGGGTTCTACATCTGGTTCTATGGCCAATTAGGAGGAATAAACCATTCACCATTTTAAATGAAACATGTGGTATTGATGGGGGGGGGGGACAAAAAAAAAAAATGTATCTATTGTACAAGACTTCAATTGTTGGGTTTTCATTAAGAGAGCCAAGTTCAACGTAGACTAACTATATAAATAACCAGTTATTTATTAGTATAAATTCTGTATTTGAAAATTATCCTAAATCACACTCCCGAAGAAGCATTTGGTTATCAAGCAGAAGATTATTTCAGAGTCAATTACAGATTGAAAAAAAAAAAAAAAATTATATAATTGTACAATTCCATATTTTTATTCAGTTCTTTTAGCAGTCACAGCATTTCCCCAGATATCACATATGTTGAGTTAGGGACTTAAGGACTTTTAGATTTTATACTTTATAACATGGGCAAAGCCGGAGATATATATACAAAAGAGATCTTTATTATTTCAACAGCCGTGTCCCAATACGTGTAGTTTGTTATTTTATCGAGGGTTTTATTACTGAGACAGAGAGTGACACAGAGTCATGGTTACCTGATGCTGGGCTCGGTTCTGGTCGAGACGGGTGAGTGCAGAGAAATTCTCAGGGGGAATACTTGGAGCGTATTTCATGCAAATCAAAGCATTCGTGTTGGCTGGGTTGCCCACAACAACCACCTGAAACAAACAGAATGAAGATCACTTTAAGATATTTTCAAACAGAATAAAGATCACTTTAAGATATTTTTCACAGCGAAATTCAGGATTATAACCAGGATTCCATGGGAAGAACCTCTCTTCTGCTATTCTACTACCCACCTTGACTGTTTTCTTGGCATGTTCGTTAAGGGCACTGCCTTGTGCCTTGAAGATCTTCACGTTGGCTGCCAACAGATCTTTCCTTTCCATGCCTTCACGACGAGGCATAGCACCCACCAACATGGCCACATCAATGTCCTTGAAGGCCACATTGACATCTGATGTCGGAATGATTTCTAGAAATGACAGGGAAAAGAAAGAAAAAAAATTTAGTTTCAGAAAAATAAAATCAAAACAGATTGAAATTTGATTTAATCAAAAAAAGGATGAAATGTAGAATTTGGACCTCTTTAACTACATAAACAGAAAAAAAAATGAAAAGAATAAAAAATATTGCATACATGCTAAATATATATTTAAGGGGATTGCTATAGTGTCAGGGTTAACAGGCTCATCTGATAGACCAAACAGCTACTGTAGATTTTGATCCTTACCCAAGCACTTCAGTACTCTAGTCATGCACAGGGCTATATTGAGTAGAATAATTTGGAATTAGCCATTTTCACTGACCATTTAATGGCTAATTCCAAATAGAAACCTAATTCCAATTGAGCTAATTGTGTTTTTAGACACTTTTTGGCCAAATTAGTCGGGGGGGTGGGGTGATTTTTGGATGTTATTTTAAAATAAAAAAATAAATACAAAAATGCAGACTTTTGGAAAAAAAACACCCAATCTTATAAATACGAGGGAAATTAAATTCCAAGCTAAAAAGATTGTGTAGTGTTAATTCTCCAAGGAGGGAGGGCCAGCCAACCTGGAGATCTATTTCTAAAATCTTAGCTTTTACCTAGGATTGAATTCACATACACATTAGATATCCGTCTTGTCTAATTTCTCATCTAGATTTATGTGTTTCAAGTAGCATTTAAATGTCAGAAATTGTAATTTACATCATTTTTGATAAAATGGTATTTTGATTCAAGTTGTTTTTACTCCCTTCGATTATATATTTGGCATTACACTGGAAAATAAATTCTTGGTGATCTTTTGGATTTCAGCAGGAAAAGGTAATAATTCCACGGTAAAAATAATCCCACAGCAAAGATGATAGTCAGTCAGTCCATTTAAAGGCATTTGTTATCTTTCCCATTTTAGAATAGCCATCATTCCAGGGGGTAAAGTTAATTTGTTTTAGTGTTACAGGTTAGTTTGTCATCAGCATCAGTCCCCCCCCCTGCAAATTTCCACACATCTGCTCTATTATAACAATCAGAGCTTACCGTTTTTTTTTTTTTGTTTACCAAATAAATGTTGATAAAAAAGTTTAAAGCACCCCCCCACAAACTAACCTTGGCAACTTTAACACCAGCTGATATGTTCTTATCAGAAAATGTCAACATATATTTTTCTAGTTGTCAAGTCTGACTGGCAGGCTAAATATAATGTGACAGACCAAAAGAGGAGCTAAAGGGCTGAAAATTTAGACATTTACTCAGTTTTTCATTCCCTTCTGAAAGAAGATTGTAATAGTGGCTTCAGTTTACAATTTAAGTTCATGCTAAATAGGTCGCTTAATTTCTGTTCAGCAGCATTCATACTTTCGTCCTGACAATATGGACTTCTAGTAGTGATCACTGTCCAATAAAGGGCAAGAAAAGGACTTAATCATTGATCACACCTTTTACCAATTTTTTCAATTGATCACCCCAACATGGCATACACCAAAAAGATGGTCGTGTGACAGTTTCTATTGAGTGACTAACCAGACCTGTCAACTTTTTCTTTTTATTTAGCTAACAAAAATACAGCAAGCTGTAATAGCTATAATCATTTAGCATGGTAGGGACTTGCAAGAAGAGAAATGTTCCATCGTGAATTCAAAGTAACCAAAATCACACACACACAACCAGATTTAAATCCTTCTTTAGCCTCCCCAACCCATTTTAATTTTAGATTTCGCCCCAAGGTGTGAAAAGACAAAACTATTGAGAATGAGCAGAGTTATCTGCCCATAAGTCTAAATTCCCAATTTCCATGAATACAACATGTATAAACAGTTTTGAAAGCCAAATTTTTTTAGACAAGAATATCTACAGATGAGAAATAATTTCATAAGATTGACTTTCCAACATAACAGGAGAGACAAGGAGCAACCATAATTTTTCAAAAAGCAAACCATAAATTGATAATTTTGTGACCATAAATCAAGGGTCAACTTATACATGAATATAAATACATACAGTATACATTAAAGAGATTTTATAAAGTTCAACTAATAAGGTAAAACTAAAGAAACAACAGGTAATTGTGTTTTTACTCAAATACCTTTGACAAGAGGAAGGGCACAGTCAGCCAATTCCATGACCACACCCTCAAGGACTCCCATCATTGGCTCAATATCCAGCAGCACCAAAATGAGTGGCTGAAAGATCAACAATAAGACTTTTAGAAGAAATTTAACAGCACAGGATTAGTGTAAACATTGAGTATTTCACTGATAAACATTTCTCCTGCAATATAAAAGTTTACAATGAGACATTTTAGAGGCTATAATGGCATAGAATAAAGCCCCCACAAAATGGTCTTGATGGTGGGTTACTGAGAATATACCATCAACAATTCACTACAACATAAGATTCATCTCTAACTTGGTTCAACAATATTGATACCAATTATGAATTAATTGCACAGTTCCTATATTTATGGGTAGGAACAATATGTCAGCAATTTAAAGAAAAAGTTTTTCATTTTAATTCATTTTTTGATAATATGTATTAAAAATTCAATTAGAATCAAATATGCTGATTTTTGACAGATTTTTAAATTTTTCAATTATGAAATTCCAGGTGAAACAGCATCCATATTGTTCATACCTATCTATTCATTATGAGAAACGAAATTTCACTTTTTTTGTTGCCGCTGAAATACTTCTCAGAGAATTAATCATCCAAGCCAACCCTGTGTGGAAAATTAATTTTCCGAAAAATATATTCTTGTAGAAGTTGAATTGCTCAGGTCAAATTTATAATGAAGAGTTGCCAGTTTATTGAACAACCGGAGCCATCAAAGATGGCAAAGTGTTCTATCCTTTTTTTTATAAGCAAGTGTGTGTGTGCTTGTTCCAGTACTCTAGGCCATACCATTTTGTTTACAGGCTTAGAAATTGGCATCAGAACTAAATCCCTCCTAAAGATATTTTTCATCTTCTGGAAGATTTTTCTTTGACCTTTTGGGGGCCTTATTCATCACGGGTTTATTTTCATCCAGATTTCTCCAGAATTTGGATTTTTTTTTTTTTTTAAACACTCAATTTTGACACAATGGATATTCAATTGATTATGATGGAGAGTTTTTTCGTTTTGACTAATAAGTAACAACTCAGAAAAAAAAAAGAAAAAAAAAAAAAAGATGTTGATAGTTGAAGGAAGAAAAACAACCCAGTTTATACCAAAATTTGATAACTTCTAATGCGAACAAATCAACAGTGATTACCTCCCCTCGTTTATTTATAAATGTTATTTCGGTCAGTGATAAATCAGCAGTAGTCAGCATAACATTTTTTTTTCTGTCACACACACGACTACCAAGACAGAACAGTATGCCTGCAATAAAGCAAGGATTAACAAGCTGATCATAAAAACCATTGATAGTAACGAAGTGACTTCTAGCAGGGTATTAGCTAGGAAGTTATTTTCCTCATAGTATTTATAGGATTGGGAAGTGTTAGTTTATTACAGTGCTTAAAAATTGGCATCAGTACTCCATTAGACCTTTCTAAAAAGGGTTGTTTTTTTTTAATCTTTAAGAAAAAAAGCTTTCATGACCTTTTGGGAGCCTTATTCTGACTGGTTCATCAACATCTAGATTCTAGAGAATCTTTTCTTTTTTTTTTTTTTTGACTATTTAAGGTTTTCCAGTGGAAATAGAATTCATTCTGACTATATTCATTTTTTTCTTCCATAAGACATTAAATTGACAATAGAGTAGAACAATTATTGACTGTGATGGCAACTTTTTTTATCCAAAATAAATACAAAGAAAAGAAAAGACAACATTCAATTTAATTGGGAAATTGGAATTAGCCATTAAACGGCTACTGAGAACATTGGCTGACACCGATTTGTGCTAGTCTCAAGAATATACTGGTAAAGCCACTGATTTTCCAAGTGAGGAGAGTCTATTAGCCATGAAAATCAGCATTTGAAATCCTAGCTGGTTAACTGGACTTGAAGTCCACTACTGGCACCAAAGTTGAAAAAAAAAAAAAAAAAAAAAAAAAGATTACAATTAACTCAACCACAACAGTACAATTCTTTCCATATATATTTCCAGATACTGATAAAAGAATGCAGTCCAACAACTAATGCAAGAGTTATTCCCCTCGAATGATCTTTTTAAAAAAATTTAAAAAAAAAAAAACATTTTCCAGACCGGTCAGAGACAAAAATAATCCTTTTATGGAATTTTGGATACACTACCCATGAAAACAATGTTACATATTGCAGAAATGTTAATCCAAATGTATCAACATCTTAATACAGGTGTTTTATCTTAAAATAATCAAATAAAAATAAAATATTTCAAAGTCACAGTGATAACTGGGCGTCTTCTAAAGATATATTTCATTCAATTTCATTCGAAGTAGTATTATAAATTATTAATTTTTAAAACTTTATTTTGTCACTGCTTTTTCATTTTTTTCGCCCAGCCTAAATAAAAGTTTTGTTAAAACTTTCTTCCATGGAAGACAAATCGAAGTTTTGTTTGTTTTTGAATTAAAATAAAACATTTCCTGCATGTAAAAGCATTAGCTCACATACATTTTGAAAGCTTTAAATGGGTGCAGAAAAAGTAAAATCCATGGACGGGAAGTTTTATCATAAATTTTATTTATGCCAGTGAAAATTGAAATTAAAAAAAGCCACCAAAAAAAAAAACAAAAAAAAAAAAAAACTGAAAGTAAAAAGATAACTATAAAAATTAATTATGATCTATAATATTTCAACGATATTTTCCTTCCATTACTTTTTTCTTTTTTCATATTATTGGATGAAGTATTGTAACAATTTAAGCATAAATTAGTTTTCATCTTCATCTTAACTTCAGTTACTTTTTATTACAACTTTGCTTGAGACAGTAATTCTACGGTAGCAATTGAACAGCGTTATCGGAAATAAAATAAATAAATTGTAAGACTATTATGTTCCGAATATAAACATCAAAAAGCACTGAATATTGGTTGTAGGGAGTTAGGGTTAGGGTTCTGTTTAACTACAAAGGCCCATGGCTGAATGCTTAAAGCAGCAAGCATATACCGGACTGTCTCTGGCAAGAGAGTGTGAGTTCGATTCTCACTGTGGGCTCACTCTTTATTTCTGATTACATTGTTCAATTGTTGCTGTGGAATTATGGTCTGATTCAAAGTTATAATAAAAAGCAACTGAAAGTTAGGATGAAAGGGAAGACTAGTCAAAATTATTAATTCTATAATACTACTTCAAATGAAATTAAATGCAAAATATCTTTAACACAGTTATGTCACTCAGACCCAGAACCCTTCAATAAAGGATTATTTCAATGTATGACTGGCCATGAAAACTTTTAAAAATCATTCAAAGGGAATAACCTTTGTGTTAGTTGTTGGAAGCCCCCTGGTGTGTATTAGTAACCTAGTGCATAATAAATGAACCCCCGTCCCATGCATTAGAAACCATGGTTATCAAATTTTGATTTGTTCACTGCGTTTCCATAGTTATTTTCAACTTGAGGAAATTATTTTTTGGATTTCAACAAGTTTTGATATCTATTTAAAAGCATATTTTCAAGAAGTAGGAAAAAAGAAAATGTCAATACTGCTTACATATAAGCCATTACTAAGTATTATTTCAGTTATATGAACTTTATTTTACCTCCACATATGTATTTACCCTAGAAGTGGAAGTCAAGGAATTTGTTTGCGTTTTACATTTGTATATTAGGGCAATAAAACAGAAATAGAAAAAAATAGGAAAAAAATTTATGATTTGGTTGTTTTTTCCAAATTGGCAAATTATTAAAATCATTGGAAAAATATCAGGGCATATAATGCTGGACTTCACAAACTAGGAGTTGTTACCACTCTGGGGTGGGGTTGTATAAATTATTTGGGGGTCACAGAACTATCTGGAAATTTTTTTAAAGAATAATTATGAGACAATTTTTTATAATCTGTATATAAAAATACAGATCTAGGGCTTATTGTATGCTATACACTGATTTGAAAAAAAAAATTGTGACTAAGTTGTAGTTATGTTTTTTTAATAAGTGATCTGGCTCGCCATTGCTTTGGAAGACCCAGATTTTGACCATTCGAAAATTTATGCTTTCGTCTTCACCGGTGCTTAATTTCATTACAAAATGTTTTGACACAATCAACCTGGTGTAAAATTCTTATTTTGACACAACTGACGGGGTGTAAAATTTACAATTCTTGTTTTGAAACATTTCTAATATATCTTAATGTCGAACAATTTTATTTACTTTTTGTTCAAAATTAGACTAAGCAAACTCCCATTTCCCAAAATATACGCACAGAAATGAGTTTTCCTTTTTACAATTGCTATAATCGTAAACCCTCATCATCCCACAAATTTTTAAAACCATGTGAAGATGAAAGTTCAAGATTATAGCAGTTGTATCTTTCTATTTTCTCTTTCGAATCTCAATCAGGACAATACATGGCTAGTAAGACTTTTCTTCTGTTTTTATATTTCAAAATGAAAAATAAATTAAAATTCATACAGGAACCAAACTTGACATAAATAAAATTGATGTAAGATATAAAAAATAATAAACTCCATTCTGTTTGAAATGTGAATTTACATATGCTGCTCTTTCACTCATAATTTGATTTAATTTATTTTAATCGAAACAAGGAACCCCAGAATCAAACTTTAACATAACTTAATGGAAACGAGGATGAAATGTAGAATTCTGACCCCTTCAATAGGATAGGGTAAAGAAATAGTATAACCAGATTGGAAAAAATCTTTAATGAAAACAAGGACCACGTAATGACTAATAAAAAGAAATGAAAAAAAAACTTTTACGATGGCTCATATTCAGGTTCTCATAAACTGATAAAGTATCAGTAATTTATCTTTTGTAATAAACTCTGTAAAACCTTAATATAACTTTGATATGGTGAAGGTGAGCTTCTCAACGTTAACTCCAGGAATGTTTGACCACGTACAGTATGTTCTAGTACGTTGTTGCATCCAAGAGTCAGTGGGTTGTCTGGGATGTGCTCAAGGAATTATTCTTGAAGCTCACTGATTCTGTTATTCAGGTGGTTTCTGCAGGAGTACAGTTGTAAAGTTTAGGTCTAAGCTTTGAGAATGGCATATCATATTTGGATTAGGCCTTTTTTCTTTGTTGCACCTTGGACTAGAGTTTGTAAATTTCTCCTTGTTCATTATGGATGAAGAAGATTTTCAAATTGTTGGGTACAAGTTATTGCAGCATCCTGAACATCATTACAATTAGGAAGGAGTTTTCTCCTCCTCTGTAGGGACACGGGGCTCAGTTTACGGTCTCCACCAGAAGGACAACTCTATGCAGCCACTGATTCTGCACACCTTCAAGAGTTTGGATGTCTCCAACTCTTCATAGTGACCGAAGCGGGGGGGGGGGGGGGACAATATTCTTCCCCATTTCTCATTGTCTTATACAGTATCCACAATTATCGTTCCACTGCAATCGTTGAATACATTAAGCACCCACAAAGACATTTGTCTAGCCATTGTCAGACATTTATTTGAGGAATCCATGAGACTTCTGGGGTTAGGTGTATAAAAGGTGTCTCTCGATGGATTTAGACTTTATAAGTTGTCCGCTTTCTGTTAGGTATTCAAAATACTGTCTCTTATGACAATGAGTGAAGAGTCTTGGAAAAAATTCACCTCATCAGAAAGGATCGCAGATGAGAAGTTCGAGAAGGAAGCCTGACATAAAGTACACTCGCTGGAAGCGGAGGTTGCTATAACAGTAGGCAGAGGATATAGACTTGCTTAACTGACTGTACACAAGCTTTGTATTTGTCTATCTAAATCGGGTCGGAAAACTTTTTGGGAAGCGGGCCAGGTTGGCAAGGTTTTCTGGGTTTGTGGGCCAAGATAAACTCAAAATCAAACCATCTAAATATATTATTAAGGAGAATAATGCTGCCAAGGTAAACAATTCATTTTGAATAGAAACAAAGCTGCCGTGGATTGCTCAATCATATCTAAAATCACCCTCATCACTACCATGAAATCCTTTGAAATACTTCCAAAAAATGTCAGATCATGGTCAAAAAAGCTTGAACTATAGTCAGAATTTTGGACACTTCATTCAGCGAGATAAAATCTTAATCTCAAATAAGAAAAATGAATTAAGAAGTTGAATCAATAAAAACTATCTGAAGTGGTTTGTGGAGCTTCCTTGAGAGGGAAACTACTGCCAAAATACACCATGCATACATTGTTTTTAAATAACCTGAAACAGTTACATGGTAAATCACTGATGATCCCAATGAGAAAAATTCACACAGCACCATAATATCTAATTATGCGTAAAACATGAAAAACACAGAAGAAAATCACATAAATTGGATTAAGAATTACTGGAAAAGAAAATGAATGAAATGACAAATTTTGGTAAAAAGTTTTTTTTATATATCTAGTGTTTGAAGCTGTAAAGCTTTCTATATATATATATATATATATATTATATATATATATATATATATTAGATAGATAGAGAGAGCTTTCTAGATATATATATATATATATATATATATATATATATATCTAGAAAGCTTTACAGCTTCAAACACTTAATATACAGAAAAGAATAATTAAAAAAAAAAAAATAAAAAAGACCAAAGATGGACGAGATGAGAATTTGGGTTGAGAGCAGTTGTTTGGCCTTTGCATTGCCACAACCACTAGTTTTTACTTATTTTAAATGATATTACTATTTTCCATTATGAATAAGCCAACTAGTACAATTTGTGACCTTTCTGTTGAAGATGAAGAATCAATGAGAAAGATGAAATAGTATATCAAGTATTTTTAATGAACTCAACCTCAATATCAACTGTTATACCAATCATTAAGTAATAATGAAAATAAATAATTCATAAAATCTATAATTCATAACCCGTTTCAGACAACTGCTGTATTTTTCTATATACCTTTTCAAATGTATAATTATTAAGGTGTTTTTCAGTAATTCATTTAGCGCCCCCTATACTTTTAGTTACGAATGAAATACAAAACCCTTCTTTTATCCAAAAATGTCACTTTTTATGATGACCCCTATGAAAGCCCTAAACGCACATAGTTAAACGCTCATTGGCAACAAAGCTCCTACCTTTCGCCATCTCTTCTCTCCTCTTTTAACAATCGATCGTATCAATGTTATAAAGTATTTCATTTTCATTCATTATTTGTCATTACTGTTCTTGTATTAAATATAAATCTTATTTGTCCATCCAAAACACTTGTATGCGTTCCTTTTTACTTTGTTTCATCTCCGTGTCTACGTTCGTACTTGACGTGCATTCTCTTCCTACATCTCTCTTCCTTTCTCCACTTTTCAACTAACGTCCCAGTGGACCCACTAATTCCAACAGGCACCCATCTTCAACCAGAACAATCCAGAACCATGATTCAATAGACCGTTCACTTTCCAACACTGATATATTTCACAATATCTAATTGGGGGTCAATGACTTCAGTTTCATGTACCTTCAAATTTAAGTGTTATATGTACATCTTACAGAGACACCACACTCCCATTAATTACCGTGTTAATTTATCACCCCCAATTAAACGTGATAACTTGGCGAGAATCATAAACCCGAAACACCTGGTTGTTTATAAATGTTGAAGGTATGATACTATAAAAATGGTTCGGAATTGATTGCCTGCAAGCATTTAGTATGTAGCCTCAGAAATTGCAAGGTCTGTAGCACATGCTACATGGTTTTATCAGCACTTAAATTTGAAGGTACATAAAATTGAAGTCATAGCCATTGCACAAAGATCAAAATGAAAAAGTAATACGATTACTCGAATGTCCGGTATATTTGTCATTTTACTCTATAGCAGATGAAAAAATTAATTACTTTATTATACAAGTGAAACAATTTATGCATACAAATATTTATGTATATATATGCCATGTTAATATAACAGTTTTGTTTTCAAAATCCTTGAAACGGTTACAATGTAAACAACAGATGATACCAGCAAAAGACAATTTATACTTTGTTACCATAGTACAAAGTATGTAAAACAGGGGGAAAAAAAAAAACAAGAAACTGACATAAATTGCATTGACAGATATTGGGAAATGGGTGACTGAAGTGACACAAAAAATCTTTTGAAAAAGTTTTTCAATGTCTAGTGGTTACAACTGTAAAGCTTTCTAGACACACATTATATATATATATATATATATATATATATATTATATATATATATATATATATGAGAGAGAGTAGAAAGCTTTATAGCCTTGAACAGTGAATATATAAAAACAAAAAAAATCATATCATTTCAGTCAGCTTTTCCCTGTTAATGTAATTGTGTAATTATTTCAGCGTTGTTTTTTTTTCAATATTACACACAGAATTAGATACTATGGTACTGTGTGAATTTTTCTTCTTGGGAACAGCAGCTGTTCACCCTGTAACTGTTTTGGGGATTAAAAAACAAAACAGTTGTATTTATCGGATGTTGGTTCTAGTAGTTTGGGTTGAGGAGTAGGGATATATATATATATATATATATATATTAAATGTAGGGCCCTTTTACAACATATTCTAAAGGCCTGGCACTTTCTCAATCCCACGCAGCCAGTAGCACATGCTTTGCGGCTCGGTGCTTAGTGACCACTAATATAAATCAAAGAATCTGCAGTAGATGTACATACCTGGTTATGTCCAAAGACATCTCCCTTAGCCACAGAGAAGAGTAGAGAATACGCAATCTGGCCGGCAGCACCAGTCACTAAAACCTTTACGGGGTCAGACTGAAAAATAACAAGGAAATTTCATTTGAAAAGAAATAAAACACAGACAATCAAAAAATTTGTTGGGTTTTCAGAGGTCTTTCAGGAGGAGGGGGGGGGGCTAGATATATACAATTCCAACTCTTTGAGCCCAACAATTATCTTCAGCTGTTTTCCCCATCAGAACATCACTATCTCATAACAAATCGAACAACTGTAGCCATCAAAGATGGTGAAGGGTTCCATCCATTTTTTCACATGCTGGTGTTCGTAGACAAACTTGGAAAATCGGCACCAGTACTCCACCAGACTACTAAAAATGTTATTTCTATTTTGGGGAAAAAAAGCTTTGAGCCTTATTTTTTATATGTCTATTGATAACATTGTTTTTTTATAAGTCTATTATAAATGTTCTTTCAGTGAAAAACAGCAGTGATGTCATAAAAAGAATTCATTATGACCATATTTATTCTTCATTGAATTATTTTCACATGATGGCAAATTTTGTCTTTTGAAACTGCTTTTCACCCGAATTTTCATCTTGTTTATTAGTTTTGAAGCAGCTTTTTGACCTTTGCATTATTGACAGGTTGTTTAGCACAATAGTAAGTGCATCGCTATGTTGAAGCAGCTACCTATTGGTGGCAGGTTCAATTCCTGCAGTAGTCCCATTTTTCCTTAATTGTTTATTTTGTGTTGTCTAAATTGAATAATATATTAACCCTGAAACAACAGATCATTTTATAATATATACACACACATATATATATATATATATATATATATATATATATATTAGTAACACTTTGGTTAGTGTGGTTTATTTGTTTCAGAACATTTGAAAATGTTCAAGAACTTATAATCACCCCAGCCAATGAAATCGGAGAGTTTATATATACCCAGTTGCAGCTATCCATCTTTCCAGATGTCTGTCCACACAATATCCCCAAAAGTTCTCCATGAATTACAATGAAAACTAGTGGAAGGGCGAGCAATGGACTAAAGACACGCTTGAATTTTGGGGTGGATCCAGACACAATTACTTCCCCTGACAATTGCATCAGCAGAGGAATGTGCTCCGAGTGCTTCCTAATTTGAAAGGTTTGTTTTCAGCTCAAACTTGGTCGCATCAATTTGTAGAGCAATACTTTAAGCATATATCAAAACTGTACAGTTCCAGGTATTGCTGTACAAGTTCTCAGCTCTCTGGAAGAAGAGCTCGTATGAAGATGAGGAAAACAGTTCAATTTGAAGTAAAACCAAATGTTATGTATTTTCCATTTAAAATGGGATTGAGAAATTTGCTAGAAATCTAATACAAGTGTATATACACCTTTCTACAAAGTTACAAAATAAATAGCTCTTGAAATAAGATTTATAATAAGCAAGGACAGATAGCTAGCCATTTTCAGTTCAGTCTTTTAATGTTCCATGTTTACACCGACATCTGCGTTTTCTGTATTTGAAGAAGACAGATGCCGCACTTGCCCGACAGACATAAAAAACCCTTTAATCTCTCATTGTACATATTTCATCTTCTCTCTCCATTCAACATGATTCGATTGCATCCATTCATGATAATTGATGGAACTACATTCTTTTAACTACATCATTAAATGCTCATAATAGAAAATGGCTGTTCTTGCTTCTTCATTTCAATGGTGACCTAAATTCTGCATCTGATTGCTTCAAGGAAATATTCTACAGAGAATACGGCAGTATCAAAAAGCGGCAGGGAGTTTATGTTCAAGGACTAGTGCCTTTAAGAAATGGCAGGGAGTTTGTTTATGTTTAAAGACTAGTACCATTAAGAAATGGGAGGGGGGTATGTTTGAGGTAAAGTAGTATTAAGTTGTGGCAGGGAGTTTGTTTATGTTTGAGGACTAGTAGTATTAAGGAGCGGCAGGGAATGGCATGAATAAGAAGTACAGCCCTTACATAAAGTCAAAGTTTGGCAAGAAGAGAAAATGATTTGATAGGCAAGCATCTTTGCTGAAAAGTACCAAAGAAGATATATGAGAAGTTGACAAAGAAATATATCAATAGAAAATATTTGTAGAAGAGAAGAGGTTGATGTAATCTGAACTCTTGTATGAGTCTGGGTATTTACAGTAGTTCAGTTGTAGGGAGGTAGGGTGGCTTAACTGTTAGATACAGGCAAAGTTTATCAATACCCTTATTAGAGAGAGATACGGAATTTGATTTTTGTTCAAACTATACATGGATTCATCTATTTGCTATACTAAAGTAGAAATAACTTGCCAACCTGCAGCGCGTGTACACACACACATCTGGTTAGTTACTCAATAGAAACCGCCATGTGACCAATGTCTTCTGGCAGCATGTCGTGTAGGAGGAATCAATGAGTTACTTCCCTTGCGTTTTGCTGGATCACTAAAAGTCTAAATTTTCAAAAAGCAACCATGAATGCTGTCAGACACAAACTTAGGGACTGACTTGGCATTTTTTCAATGCTTTTTGGCAGTCAAACGGGTGCAAAAATGTATTTTTAGCAGGATCTGTAAACTGAACTTATTTTGGAGGGGAATTTGAAAACAAAACAAAACTTTATGGTATGGCCTGTACACATGACATGTATGCATAGCTAGCCAGAATCACTTGAAAACTGAAAAAAACCTAAATTGACAGTTTCTAATACATATACCAACGAGCTGAAACATTATGACCAGTGACATGTGGCAAGAACGACAGCTACTGTCATGGGTCAGAGGTATATAAGCAGGTAAGTCAGCCAGGAGTACTTCCACAGGTGTTAACGAAAAAATTGAAACTCAGTATTATCAACTGAAAATATAATTTCATGCTAGTTTGGCCAGTAAAAAGCTATAAGTTAACAAAGTAGCAAACAAAGTAATGAAAAATGCCAAATACGGCCAAAAAACACCAAGATTCTTGAAATCTATTCAAGCAATTCTGTGCTAATTTAGTGATTTCTGTACTGACAAATTTTCATTTGTCAAAGACGGAATTCCATCTGAAGATGGAGATTTAACACCCATGTACTTCATTTGTATTGGAAACATTCGAGTGACTGATGAAGGCCAATTCGTTATGACCAGATGACTATGTCAGAACATTTCTTGAACTGGATATGCAAGCAGTGGAACAAGATTGCCTGGTCAGATGAATGCAGTGTTATCCTGGGGAAGTGCTGGTACCAGGATATATGTGTGCACAGTTATCCTGGGGAAGTGCTGGTACCAAGATGCACTATAGAAAAACAACAAGTCATGGAGGCAATGAGATGGTTTGGATAAAGTTCTGCCAGGAAACACTGTGTTCTCTTCTTTATGTTAAAGGTACTTTGTCACATACCACCTACCTCAACATCATTGAAGACCCCTTAATGGCAACAGTCTTCTTCAATGGTAGTGACATCTTTGAGCAGGATAATGTGCCTGGCTAAGCTGCACAAATTGAGCTGTCATTGGATGCATTGGACTAATAAGTTCACTCTAGGTTCTCCACTACATGAATTACGGCAGTTAAAAGATCTGTTGTTCACAGAGGAAACCTTTAGAGGTCTGGCAGAGTTCATGCCTCAGGAGTACATAGAGGATCAACACCTAATTAGGCAAGTGGTCATAATGTTTTAGTATTTGAGTACCCATCCTAATGGGTAGGTTAAATTACTTTGGGGAAAAAAGTAGAAGAATAAATTAAATAGAAAATAGAGTGCTTCATTTGTTTTTAATGAGATATGTAACTTTTTGATCTTTTTTAAAAACTATCTCAGAGAAATACTGCTCAAAAGAATAGAAATGTCAGAAGAAAATGTATCCAATTTCAGTATGAATTTACAGATTTTGAAAGGTGAGTTCCAAAAGCAAATTTGCTCAAAACCTTAACACAGAAAATTTCATGGGGTTATGCCATGTGTCTGCTGAAGTAGGCTGTCACATACAAACAAATGGTCTGATGAGCAGACTTTTGCTGAATTATTACAAGATGATTTGGGGTGGAGTTCTTTTTGACAGATGGTGAATTTGATGTATGCTTTTATGTCAAAAGATTGTTCCTGGATCCCCATGGGTGATCCATTTACAGCATTCCCCTCAGCCCCAGCTGCACCTGGTTTGGTTACACTCACCAACATTTTTTGCTTGGTATGTGCCTGATGTGTTCAACCATGTTAGGTATCAAGGGCATAGCTTGAGATATGAAGGCCCAGAGGATTTGGCTCCTAGAATCCCCTCACCCTACTGCCTTGAATCCAATATTCAGTGCAGTGGTTCCCAAGTTGGAGGCCACAGACCTTTCAAAAGCCTTAGAAATTATTAAAGGCAGGGAGTAAGGTGGATAGAGATCCAAGGGCTTGGCTCTTAGAGAGGTCCCCTCTAAGTGAAATTTCTTATTGTATAATGTTCATAAAAATGCAATTGGCACACTAAAATCCATAAAGCTTTTGCCCCCAACCCCTACATGGGGATGGAGCATTTTCAAACAGCCCCCCCCCCATCAGCTACGCCTCTGTTGGGTAAGTTGTGTGTAAAGTGCTACAAAGGAATTCATACAATTTATTTGATCAGCATGTGTTTTGAAAACAACTCATGGGTTTATTGTAAATCATTTTTGTTCCCATCGTCATGTTTCCTCAAAATGTGTCACTAGTTCAAATACTATTTACACACACATACTTTTACAGGTGTCCCCTTTTAAGGCATGTGTTAGGGTCCAAAAAAGCCAACCGCGTTATGACTCAGCCACGATTACCCATTTAGTTATTTCATGGTTAGATCCAGTTATTTTGGAGTTAGAATAATAGCTTCAGGTCAACCACCTGACATTATAATGCAAACTCTTAGTTAACCAGTGTTGCCAACTCTAATTAGATTTTTTTTTTGGCCCAAACTTAACTTTATGATTAAAATCACTATAATCCCATTTAAAGCCCAATTACTAAATAAAATACCTATATATTAAGATTCCAAAATAAATCGATAATTAAAATTGTATACTCATCATTGTAGTGGATTTGCTGAAAAAAATTAGAATCCGACTCCTGAAATATTCACGAAGCAAAAGTTTTGATTAAAATTCGGTTAATCGAATTAGAGCACAAGAAAAAAAAAAAAAAAAAAATGAAAATATTAGAAAAAATTTCTCCTACGTAGTTTGAGTTACGTTGACCAACCTTAAAAAAAAAAAAAAAAAAAAAAAAAAAATGGCTAAAACGTTTGAATTTCTCCCATTTTCAACTAGCTTAATGACTAGAAATAATATATACGTTTCGAGCTAGGCAAAAATCAAAAAAATAATCAGCTTATTAAATTTTATCTTATAGCTATCTGCCATGGTGGATGTTTATCGGCTAAATAGGGTGAAGGGTTGGCTAGATCTAGCCGAGAAGTGGCTGATTTGGCGGGTGGGGTATACACACATTGACCATCGAATCCTGCTTTAAAATCAAGTCAGTAAAAGGTAGAAGAAAGAGGTTTAGGGTTACGCATGAGTTCGTTCACGATGAATAATTAGAAAATATTTTCTTTTTCTTCGCAACTAGATCTTCTTTCATTTCTTCCTTCGTCCTTTAACGAAAAAGAGAAATCTTTTCTTCTGTCCTTCATTCAAAAAAGGTGAAGGTCATTTCCAACGAAGTCTTTCCGCCTTGAAAACAAAAAATCGAACCTGAATCCACAAACATGATCATTGATTAAAAGAAAGAGAAAACGTCCTCGGACCAATGTCTTGTCAGCATCATGCTGTGTTGGGGGTGATCAATTAAAACATTGGAAAAAAAGGGTGATTAATGAATAAGTTACTTTTATCTTCGCAAGGACGCATCATTATCGCCCTCGTTATAGCAGCAACCTTAAATGGCCAAAGAGTTGCTAGATCTTTGCCGTAGTTTAAATTGGGGGGGGGGGAATCACACACGCACATTTTGAATGTGACCCGTAGATGATTTTATTGGTCACTTTCAGAACCCACAATTACCGTGGATACAGAGGATGTGTAACCTACTTGGCTATTAAATCAACCAAATGACTATTTTCCAACAAGTCTAGCCACATTTAGCCATAAATTGGCAATATCAAAATGGCAACAAGATGCAGAGATCAAACTCTCGCCTCCTGTTCGGGTAACGATCACTAAAAAGTTCGGTACAAACAAGAGGATAAATGTAGCAAAAACTTACATTGTAAATTGAACCAAAAACACACTAAAAAACAAACTATCGGAGAGGGGTAAATAATTTAAAATAATTAAAAAAAGTTTAAAAGTGAGGGTTTAAATTTTGATCCCACCAGCTGTATTTGTATGACCCGTGCGCGGGATTCACACACAGCCAGCAGGACAGACATAAAAACTGAAAAAACCTATTTCGACAGTTTTAGTTTACGGTTTCTAATTAAAAAAAAAAAAAAAAAAAATGAGTGTATTCGGGACCGTCAAAAATGACTATATATGAAATAGATATTTTGTCAAGTTCTAACTGTACAAATGAAATGAAGCAGACCACAGAAATGTTTCTGTCTAATTCATTTCATTTTTTTTCCCTTCCTCTTCTCTCCAGTATGTCGCCTTACTAAACTATGTCGTCATAATATTTGAGAAACCTGGATCTGTTGTTTAATGTTCTGACATATCATGGTATGTTTAGGTTGTTATAAACCAACGAAGTAAATGTACAAAAAAAAAAACAAAACACGTGGCATAGTTCTAATAGAAAATGGGGGTCTTAATCCGGTTATAAATAAATAAATGAATAAGTAAAACTATTTTTCTTATGGTGAGGAGGAGAAAAGGGTGGGGTTCTTTTTCCTGGTGCAAATAATAGTATTTGACCCGAGGCTGAATACTGTATTTATTTCTGCTAATTGTGCAGTACATTGTAAGATATTTTATAGAAAATCAAACCAAGTTTCTCAGATTGTAGTAGATGTTTCAGGCTAAAAAAAAAAACCCTAAAAATTGCCAAAGATTAACACTACAATGTTCATATCACATTACTCCCCTCCGCGTGACCTTATATATATATATATATATATATATATATATATATATATATATATATATATATATATATATTATATATAGATATTAGATTTTTTCCCAAACTGATTATTTTCTTTGAGAAACGAAGGTCTTCTGGATGGGATGCACAAGAAAATTACTGATTTTTTTCTTTTTTTTTCTTTCAAATAAAATCTCCGATGAAAATGCCAACGTACACATATATACATACACACACACACACATATATATATATATATATATATATTACTGATTTTAGCCACAAAGGGGTGTCGCATTGTACTGGAGTAATTAAAAAAAAACTATTTTAAAAGAAAGGAAAGGTTACCATTTTCTCAGAGGGAGAACAAAATCCAATGTTGACTGATAAGTACTACTAAATCTACTGCTGCTTTGAAATCGAATTGGCAAAAATGGTACGAAACTGCTGATGTGAAGTATTCGGTTATTTTCTCTATGCATTATCATCGTGGAAAACAAATAAGATCGGTGTCTGGATAGTTTTTTTTTTTTTTGTTTTTTACTATTTGAAATTATAACCGGAAATTTGTTGATTTTTTTTTTTTAAATTGGAAAAAAAAAAAAATTGAGGTTTTATTTATAATTTTACCATACTGCTGAACTGGACCCTCATTTTCCAACGTCTGAAACTATTGAAGTATTCGGTTACTTTCTGTTAAAATTACCAATCGTGGAAAACAAATAAGAATTATGTCAGTGAATTGGATTTTTCTTTCGTTTGAAAATATTTCCAGAAATTTGTTAGTATGATATTTCATCACTTAATCTTCCATGTTCAAGTTGTTATTGTTCGGTAGAGGTTCGCAAAAATAATTATAATAAAATAAAACATTGAGAGTAAAAGTCATAAGAAAATCATGTACAGCGTCTATAAAAGTTACCACTCTTTTTGCGAACCTCAACCAAACAATTACCAATTTAACTATATGGCTAAACTAGACCTTTACTTTCCGTCCGCCATACGAAATTGCTGAGGTGATGTATTCGGTTACTTTATATTTCCACCGTGGAAGACAAGATCTACGGCAGACCACCGATTTCCTTAATTATTTTAAAAGATTTCCGGAAAATTGTAAGTGGAAAAAAAGATCCAAGGTTCTGTTCATAATTCAACTACACTACTAAACTAGACCATCACTTTCCGTCAGTCATCTGAAAGTTCTCGTGTGAAGTATTCATTCAGTGGAAAACAAATGAGAATCATTTCAGGAGGGGATGGATAAATTTCTTTTCTTCAGTTTGAAAATATTCCCAGAAATTTGTAAGTTAAAAAAAGAAAAAGAAAAAAAAAGGTTCTACTTATGATTAAACAGTAATTGTTTGGTTGAGGTTCGCAAAAAATATTTATCAATAGTCAAGAAAATCGTGTGTAAAAGAGTAACGCTCTCTTTGCGAACCTCAATTACCAATTCATCTACCCTACTACTAAAGTGAATCCTAATTTTCCGTCAGTCGTTCGAAGCTGCTGATATGGAAGTATTCAGTTACTTCCTGTTATCATCATGGGGAGAAAAAAAAGAAAAAAGAAATATCATGTCAGTGAATTGGAAAGATTTTTCATTGTTTGAAAATATTTCCGAAAAAAAAAAAAAAAAAAAAAAAAAAAAATCCAAGGTTCTAATTTGGTAATACTGCTAAACTGGACACCCACTTTTCGTCAGTCGTCCGAAAATGCTGATGTGAAGTTTTGTTCGGCCACTTCCTCTAGATGACCACCGTGGAAAACAATTCGGATCCCCGGGAGAAATGAAAGAAAAATGGAGCTGATTGGATCGATTTTTGTCTTATCCTCAATCATTTTTTTTAGGCAGCCTAGCCACCCTTTGCTCGCACGAGTTTTTAAAGTCATTATTTGAGTAATTCTACATTCACTGATGGATCATCAACGCCCGGGGCCCCTAGACTGAGCTTTAGTAAGGCTTCCCATGACCTTGTACTCTTCCTGCACCACCACCCTTTGTAGAAAGGGACCTTACGCCACGTTAAATAAATTGCATCAATGGTTGGGTTCCCAAACTCATTTTGTTAGGGAACCTATACCTTTATTTGACGGTCAAAGCCCGCCACGCTAATTTCAATAAGACATTAGATGGAACAAAAAGTCTTAGCTCAGAATTCATCCATAGAGAAAGACGTATCTAATGAGTCATTAAAAAAAAATCACGTCCCTACTTCATGAATATAAAATGGTGAATTCCATTTTTCATAAAATCGATTTTTATTGAATTCCCCCCCCCCCTCGGAAACTTTACGGAACCCCAGAAATGTTCTGCGGGACCCTCTTACAGAAAGTCTGATTTATATCGTGCTTATTATGTATAATGCACAATACGAATGGTAATTGCATATATCTAAAATTCTTACGTGTACTATGAAAACTTTTTTTTTGCTTTCAAAGCCATGCAGTACCCCATCCTAGGACTAAAGCTTACTCAGCCTAATATATAACAAACTAAATGTCCTTTTTTAATACGTGGGGATTTTTCTAACGGCATGTTATTTTCGCGGGTTAAGAAAGCAATAAAGTACACATGAATAATCAATCGATATATGACAGACTGTTTTTACAATAATTTCCAAAAATACCCTTTTCAAGGTTATGTGATCGTGATATATCGTAAATAGGTCTATTCAGAAGCTGGCAAATTGACAGTGCTACAATCTGAACAGTGTTTTATGGTTTGTTTTTGTTAATATTCCCCCGCGACAGTCAGATTTAAAAATATAAAATACCAAGATTAAGTGTGTCACTGAAACGAGAGAAAAAATACACGGCTAGAGCCGTTATGCTCTGAGAAAAAGAAATTCATAGCTGCATTCTCGTACAACGGATGGAAAGTTAAGGATTACAGTTATTGTAAACATAGAACCCCTTAAAAATAGATAAAAACTTCATAATGTTTGGTTATCTTTGCGAAGACGCGTCATGTAGACATTATGATAGGGGCATTTCTATGGCTAAAATGGCCAATGGGTAGATTTCATTTTCTCTGTATTAACGTTCATTTTGAATTTTACAAGTGACCAATATCATTATCTAAGGTCACATTTAATGTGAAGGTGGGATTTTTTCAAAAATCGAAACGGTAAAAATCTAGCAATTTTAAGCCTTTTAAAATTGCCAATATAAAATGTCTACATGATGTGTCTTATGCAAAGATAGCCTAATAATTTTTTCCTCAAAAAAGGAAAAAAAAATAATATTGAGTAAGTTTACAGTATATTCAAGTTGACCAATATATATATATATATGTATGTATGTATGTGTGTAAGAAAAAGAGATTTTATCTACAGATAAAGGCCTACAACGACAATGAGGTACAAGGACGTTTATGAGAAAAGGTCATATCCAGACATGTTAACTCATCAAGATAAGAAAAGTAGATAATATTTATCTATCAATGAATTTAAAAGAGTTTGTTTTGTTTTTTAAGAAAAGGAGAGAGAAAAAAACTCTTTCAACGTTTCTTGCAAATAAGTTTATCTAAAATGAGTTTCTTTTAAATAAGTTTTTTTTAATAACTGGAGAAATATAAAAAGGAAATTTACAACAGACATTTTCCTTTCCGGATTAACAAGTGCTTCAGAATATAACCTTGAACTAGGTAGGGAGCACTCGGGGAACTCAGACCCCTGCCAACAACATAACTACTGAAAAACTAAATGAAAGATCACTTCATACACGTGGGGGGGGGGGGTCACTGTATATTTGAGAAATTCCTGGATCCGTCCCCGAATCGAATCAATCTTTGCTTAACCCATCATGGCCCAATGGCCCAGTCCTACCTTACACTAAATCTCATCGGAATTTATGGAGAACTTTTAGGGATATTGTCTGAAAGGACCTAATTTTTTTTTGTGTTTTAATAGATTTAAAAAAAAAAAAAATACTTTTCTAACTACCTTTTAAATAACTTAAAATCTAGAAGTGATAATTTACCCAAAAACATTTTCCCGGTTTAACAAGCGAAGTGATTTAATACAACCTTGAACTAGGTAGAAAGCACTCGGAGAACGCATACGTCAGCCAACGTCATTTTACAAAAAATCGGTTCATGTAGAGCTAAGATGTAGGGGATGGTAACTGTAAAAAAAATTAAAAAAAAAAAAAACCTGTTTCATGGTTGACTCAGATCTTCGAGCAAATAAATTTAACAGAGAGAATTGGGAGAAAAAATTTTCCCAGTTTCTTTTAGATAACTTAAGAAATTACTCAGTGGGACATTTTTCCCGGATGTTTAAGAGCAAAATGCTTTGAATTCAAAATGAAAGGCGTTTTTATAAAACTTGTTTTTATATTGACTTTGTATTTACAGGGATACCTTAATTAGTGCTGGGTTTGATGTAATGCTGTTCAAGTATTGCTGTACAAATTAATATAACTAAGTATAAGCCTGAAAACAAAAATATTAAATCATAACGAGACCTTGAACGGTGCGCTTTTGAACAGTACGGAAAATGTTGAAACAAATTAACCGCATTAATCGAGGTATACCTGTACTTGGAGGAGGCTATTGAGAGAGAAAAAAAATTCAGTGTTAAGGGCTTCCCTCAAGTAGAAAAAAAAATGATAATGAAAAATATATATATATATCTGTCTGATTGGGGATGTTTTAATCATATGAAGTTTGGTCGGGTTATTTCCTACATAGTCTTCGTTCGCTACTTCTTTCGACATTCTGCCAGACAAAGCAGGCACCCCGAGGGAGACCGTAGCGTACACGGCCGGAATGTTGGGGGGGGGGGATAAACAACAAATATGAGGAAAATAGTCCGACTAAAGTGGACAGAAAAACTCTATATAAATAAGTTTCATGTAAGTTACACCCCAAAAATTAAATGAAAAGCAAAAAGAAAAAAGGGGGGGGGGATTTTGTAGGACTAAAGATAATATTAGTTCAGCTGAAAGTTTAGCCAATTTTTTTAAAAATCGATTATAAAGAAAAAGTTTAGTGATACAAATTTACTTCGTGTATATATTTTGTCTAACAATTTTCCTCGTCAAGGTGTTCATATCATTTGTTCACGTTTCGGCCATATACCGTCCGGCCTTCGTCAGGTGTTTTTAGTTGGTTCTAGAATGTGGAATCACTTGAATCTTTCAGTTATTTTTTGTTCAAATTTGATTTTTGAAAAATTTAAAAATAAAAAAAGGTCACTCAATAGAAACCGTTTCGTAACCAACGTCTCTTTAGCAGCATGCCATGTAAGGGATAATCAATAAAGAAATTGGAAAGTGGACTAATCAAAGAGAGAGTTACGAATCTCACTTGGGCAATGATCCTAGAAAGTCTGAATTTTCGGGGAAATAAATGCGTGAATGCCAGCCAGGTCAGCTTAAAAACTGGGGAAACCTATGTTGACAGTTTAGGTCAACGGTCTTAAACAATTAGAAGGAAAACTTTAATTGCAATTTTACGTACATTAGTGGTCCCCAAAATGATTGATATCGACTCTTGGGGGTCGACGAGACTATCCTAGGGACAGGGGGGGGGGCGATAAATTCCACGAGGGTTCTATTGAATATTTGGTACGTTTCACATCTTTTGATATATTTTCTTGTTTACTTAGTATTTTACTACTGATTTTTTGGTAATCTGCCCATTTTGATACGTAATTATTTTAGGTACTTTTTAAGATTTGGTACATTTTTAGGCTGTGGAATTGGTACGTTTGACAACTGCATTTTGGCATGGGTTGATAAGAGAACAAGGATCCCAAGGGGCAGACAAAAAAGGGCACCTGAGAAAATTTCCCCCCTTAAAGTGCTAAGCAGGACAAAAAGTCTTTGGTTTAATTAAAATATGACAAAACTTTTTGTAATTAATGACAATATAAGTGATTTTTAACGGGTCTCATAATCTAAATATATTATGTTTTTTTGCACGCATTAAAAAACACATTGTATCGAATTCTGTCTCTTCCACTTTTACCAACGTTTCACGATTAATTCAACTTCAGAGAAGCAAATCTATGAGATCCGTTAAAACTCACTGAAATAAAACCGGGAAATAGATTTACAAACCGTTCAGATTCATATTTCAACTGTGGAATTCAAAAAATTAAATAAAGCTTTGAAGATGTGTGATTAGAATATGAGGTCCGCTAAAAACAATTCGATACCGTTCTTCAAATTTTGAGAATGAATGCGAAAACCTCCATTTAGATTAGGAGACCTGTGAAAATTATCTATTCTGTCTAAAAATGTTTCGTTCAAATCAAACCAGGAATAAGCCCTCGGAGCCTATGAGGGGTTCGATGATCTAAAATCTTTAGCGATGCTTTATTCATAATAAAATAAATAAAAATGAATTAAATAAATACTTGATATTTATTCAATTAAGACAAAAAGCACCTTTTCATTTTTACCACACGAAAAATGTACTTTTTACAGCTAATTTGATTTTATTATCAAGAGATTAAAATATCAAGTGAGAAAAATTAATTATATTATTTTAAAAATCAAATCTAGTCCAGCAATGATTTAATCTTTGAATAAAGTGTCTCCGTCCACGTATTGAAAAATCAGATGATGGTATATAGGTACCCACGTGACACATCTAACCCGTTTATTGTAACCATATGTACCTGTAATTAAGTTCGATAGTGAAACTGGTTCAGTACACCCTTCAGCCGAAATAGAGGTTGAATAACTTGTCCCTTCATCAAGTCATATTCTATAACCATTATTATATACTATACTTCTGTCCCATACAGTCGTTACGTTTGTATATGCATTATTTATAATAAATGAAACAGATATTCAAGTAACAGAGGTAGTTATTATAAGAATGTGTATGTGACATACATCGTAAGTCAATATAGTAATAAGACGTCCTTGACCCTTCTGTGTTTACAGGACTTGGAGCTTAAGATATATATATATATATATATATATATATATATATATATATATATATAATCTTAGGTACGTGGAAAAAAATAATTCAATTGAATCCTTAATAAGGAAAAGATTGAATTCCCACCAAGAAGATAATGGGCTCGTTCTTAAAAGGGATATTCTATAATTCAAAGAGAGCACAAGATTCCAGTAATTCTTAACGGGAGACACTCGGCTCACCCAGGGGAGGGATTTTAGCCTGGGGAAGAATGAATTGCTTCAATAATTACTCCTGTAAAATTTTTAGGGTGAAAAGATTACTAGATGACAATTCTTTATTAATTGGGGGGGGGGGTATTGAGGATATCTGGGACCTGAAAACCGCTGGAAAAAAAAGTCATTTTAAATCAAAGAAAGTATGGAAAATATATACAGACTTATTTAATAATCATATCGTACGTCGATTTCCACACACACACACGCATATATATACATGTAGACAGACAGATACAGAGAGAGAGACACACACACACACAGGGAGAGAAAGAGAATGAAACAAATATTAAAAAATAATTTGAATTAAAAATTACTCAGTATGCAACGTTGATACATCGGTCTATCTATCTATCTACAGTGGACTATCGTTTAAATGACACGTTTACGTTCATATCATCGCAAAAATGACATTTTTCAGAGATTATACCTTTTCCCACAAGAAATCGCAAAGCAAGTAATTTGCTTGTAATTTTTTCAATTTGCATGCCGTATTTTTTAATCCACCCACCAAAACGGCGCTCGGGTGTCGTAATAATGGAAGTCTGCTGTATGTAGGGTGAATTTAAAACTTGAAAAAGAGAAGTAATATATATATATATATATATGTCACAGACAAATGATAAGATTTTAAAACGTCAGGGCAGGTTCTATTTACAATGAAACTATGCTGCTAAAATGGGTACTTACTACCGTTCCGACATTATAACGGAGGTATGAGGACTTATATGAATTTTCTTCGCTTCTTTCAGTTACTTTGTTCGATACTATCAACCCTAACCCCAACTCTAACCTTGAAAAACTGTAGTCAAAATAAGTAAAATTTCCATACTTTTTTTTTTCTTGCGCCATTTTTCGGACCAAAGAGAAGAAAAATCACGTAAACGGTACTTTAGTCCGTATCATCGTGAATGCAACGGAAAGGTGTCACTTTAGCATGGTAATTATATTGTAAATAGACCCCTTATAAAACCCTAATTGAAATTTTGTTGGTAGGTTCAAGTGTACACATTAATTGACGAGAAAAAGTCATGGAAGCAGCACCTTTGTCCGTATTATCCGGAAAAAAAAAAAAATGACGGAAAGTAAGAGCCCACTTTAGCATTATAGTTACAAATACACCTCCCCTCCCTCGAGAAACATCACAAAAATTATATCTATAATAACATTTCCTTGGTAGTTTCAGGCATATATGCATCTTGAACTGATATGAATAAATATATTGCTATGAGAATATCTTCAATTAATTCATGAACCTATTCCGGCCATTTACCAAAAAATACTAAGAAATGAAATGAAAGTTTTTTCGACTACTTACCATTTTCGCTTCTGGGTTTTGAAGGACGATAAATTCTTAAATATTAATAAATGTTTGGTTTTTTCAAATTAGACGATAAGTACGATACTGAGAGAGACACAGTACCAAAGGATCTGTTTTTAAAGCTGTATACCGTCTTTTTAAGGGTCTAAAATCCCCAAATTTCTCCTGTAAAGAAGACAGGTCCGTCTACCTTAAAGCCGGCTTATGAATCTAAATGACTTTCACAGTCAAGGCGACTGAGGTATGCTGGGAGACCTCGGTGTGGGGAGTCGCACACATTTCAATGTCAGCGATTGGGCAAAACCCGTCCAACTTGAGGTGATAAAAGATTTGCGGGTATAGCCTAGCGGTCGAAACACAGTCTTGCATTGCAAGTTAGAGGAGGTTCGGGCAGACCCAACGCCAGAGAGGACTGGTCCCACCTCTAAATCACTTACCCCTCCCCCTTGCCCCCTCAATGTGGTGCTTGAACATTTTAGCCATTAGTGCCTTTTTTTGTTTGTTTTTTTTACTATTTTGAGTGTCTTTTTGGTGATTTCTGGTCAGTTTTGGCATTTTGGAGCGATTTAAAAAAAATAATTTATCACTTATTCAGCGACCTGGACTTCATGGATGGACCCCCTACTTGCTGTTTAGATTTTAATGAAGAGATTTTCACTTTAGCACAGCCAAGCTTGCTCTTTTTTCTTTCACTTTGTTTGTTTCTTTCTTTATTTATTTCATTCCCTATTCTTTTGAAGTGACTGTCAACTGAAAATATATGTTTCTTCAGTTTTTAAGTGATTCTATTGTTGTACGTCATTTCTTCAATGCACGCTAGAAAACTGACAACATAGGTTTCCCCAGTTAATCAGGCAGGCTATGTATGTGTTTCCAATTGTTCAATTGATCACCCCCCAACACTGCATGCTGCCAAAAGACAATGGTCCAATGACATTTTCTATTGAAAGTTTTAACAGACTTGTTTTATTGCATTCAAAATCATATTGTTGTAAATTCTTGGTGAAGAGGCTCGTAATAGTTTTAAGTTATTTTTTTCTGCTTTTGCTGACCTCAAACAACTTAGTTTTTGTAACCTCAAGGTTAGTTTGTATGGTACAACTGAAACCAGGGCTCTTATCAATCCTATCAATGGTAAGCAGTAGAGAATTTTTAGCATAAAAGTCTGTAATTGACAATAATAACTGAGCCAACAGCAACATTTTTTTATCATTAATTTACCAAGCAGCATTGTGATATCGCACCTTAAGTAGGTGTTGAGAGAAATGTGCAAATGTTTAGTTGATCAATGGATGAATTTGAAAATGTGATGATCCTTCAACCTTTTGTTGGGCGGTGATCACTGAAAATGTCCAAATTTTCAAAAACCCAGTGTAAATGCTGCCTGACACAAATTGAGGGACCAGTTTAGTATAAACCTAGAGCAAATTTAACCTCCACTAAAAACAGATTTAGGCCAGGAAATTTTCAAAAAACAAAAATACCATTTTCCCAAGTCTTGTGCAACCTGTACACAGACTAGCTTGCAAACTGAGAGAAAAGTATGTTGACAGTTTTAATAGCAAAATATTTAAAGAGCAATGCAAAAAAAAAGCACTAAAAAAATTTCTTCTCCCAAAGAACTATAAACAATTAGAATTCACTTATATACCTCGATTCTAGCATAAATATGCTACAAACATTAACAGTGAATGATTTTGAGAATAGATATAATTTTATAACATATAAACAAACATATAATCTTTGAAGAGAAAACCTTTAACAGAAGTGAGATACAAGCTCAAATATGTGCGTCATTCTCATATAGTTTCATATAGTTATGGGAGCATTCATTAATTTTCAATGCATCCACATTTGGATTAGTCACATGACAATGCTTGCTCCCAGGGTGTGTCATGACCAAACAGTTAACAGCAGTCGAGATGGAATTGGTCAGTCAAGATCAAAGTTCAGCTTACACAGAAAACTTCAAACAAAACTGACAACATAGGTTTCTTCAGTTTTCAAGTTGATCTGGCTGGCTGGCTGGCTGGTTATGTAAGTATCTATTATGCGTACAAAGCTAAAATTTTCAACATTGACTCCTTATCATGTCTACAAAAATACTTTTTTTTTATTGCTGAAAATCACTTCCCTAAATAGAGTTTTACCAGGGTGTTCAATTTACGATGGATCCCCAGTTAATGCTAGCATTCATGCATGTTTTTTTGAAAATTCCGACTAAGTGATCACTGCCCAACAAAAGGCAAGAGAAGTAACTTATTCATTGATCAACTCTTTCTCAAATTTTTTTACTTGATCACCCCAAACATGGCATGCAGCCAAAAGATGTTAGTCACATGACAATTTGCATTGAGTGACTAAGGTGACTTGTTTATGTTCTTTTCTTCTGATCAAAGTGTAGTATCTGCACGATGGCCAAGCTCAAGCTGTATAAATTGCACTGACATCCAATGGGCCGCAGACTGTGAGTGTCAGTCTGAGTGTACAGGCACAATGAGATAGCCAATGAGGGTGACAGAGGCTCGGCATTGCTGGATTCATCAATAGGTCCTCACATTATTACTAAGCCCAGTGGTAGAGAAACAGTTTGCCTTGGGGCAACACTGTCCCATTGCACTAAGAGGGATAGGTCGGGCTTGTCCTGATGCTTTGGTTGCGGGTACTGGAGCAATTTCTTGTGGGTGCTCCAAAAATTCACACATGAATGATGAAAATAAAAAGTATTATTATTATGATCTTTAAATAATGTATTTTTCAATTAGAAATAATTCAAATATTAATCAATTATTCAAGCCTATGTGTGTTTTTTTCGTGTGTACTCAATATTGATCGACACAATAATAAAAATAAATAACGCAAAAGAAAAAGTTTATTCTATTTATTTTTTTACCCTTATTTCTAATCAACAAAATAATTACCCATATAGATCTTACATCAATGCTTCTATAAGACTAGATGTCTTATATCAGCTTTTAATCAAAAGATTCTGAATAGCAAACTCATCCAAGTAGGATGGAAACCGTTCATCTGACATACCAAACTGTTTTTTTTTATTTTCTTTTAATACAAATCCACAGACTTTCCATATTTTTTCAGAGTGGATCACTTAAGGAGAAAATTCAACCTTCTAAGCATTTCAGGAGCTGTGTTAAAATACGATTTTAAATAGTATATTGATAAGATTTCAAATAAGATATTCATACATTTCAGAAGCCAGAATAATTGTAGCTGTAAAGTCAGCTGGAAATGAAAAATGAAAAAAAACAAATCAGCAACTTTCAGCCATGTTCAACCACCTTTAGCCACCAAGGAAGGCAACTTTTTTCTGATAGATACGGCAGCCAATTTACATCAGTTCAAGTTTTACACTGGCACCAAATGGGAGAAGCGCAAAGGTTGTCTGGCCAGAAATCTGGTCAAATGATGGGACTACATTACTGGATTCATGTTCTTCTTTGCATTGTCTTTCCTTTCAGTAAAAGATGATTTCCTGAAGTTTGAATAGAGGGAAACTTTTTTTATTTTCATTTGCTTTGTTCTGGGAGAATGAATACATCACTGGATTCATGTTCTTCTTTGCATTTTCTTTCCTTTCAGTAAAAGATGATTTCCTGAAGTTTGAATAGAGTGAAATATCTTTTATTCTTTTGCTTTGTTCTGGGAGAATGAATACATCACTAGATTCATGTTTTTCTTTGCATTGTCTTTCCTTCCAGTAAAAGATGATTTCCTGAAGTTTGAATAGAGTGAAACATCTTTTATTTTCATTTGCTTTGTTCTGGGAGAATGAATACACTAAGGATAATATCTGTTACTGTTTCGTCTAAATTACTATTACTGTCCCACCGGGCAATGCCAGGTATCCCTGCTAATCTCACACACACACACACACACACACACACACACACACACACACGTATATATATATATATATATATATATATATATATATATATATATATATATATATGTATATATACATATATATATATATATATATATACATATATATACATATATATATATATATATATATATATATATACATATATATATATATATATACTATTTGTAGTCGCTGATAAGTATCTACTTGGGTTTCATTTATCTCTATACTCCCATTTCAAGTACAATATTTATAACTTTGTCAGCTCTTGTGATACATCCTTGTGAAAAATGTAACCAATGTGCCTCATCCCCCCATCCTCTCCCACCCCTATGGTTAATACCCACTGCTCACCCCCATCCCCTCTACCCTTGGTCTTCTCAGTCAATTTGATGAACATTCACTCATGACGTACAAGGTTCCATGAATGTTTATGACAGGAGACAGTCCTTCTTGAAATATTTCTGCACCATTCCCGCTCAAGTATTCACCGCAGAATTTCTTTTGCCTTAAACTAAATTTCCATGTGTTAGAAACCATCAATGAAAACTGTCAATATAGTTTTCTTCAGTTTTTGCTGGCTGGTAGTGGCGGGTGGTTCTTTGTATTTTGGGGGTGCTGTGTTACAGATGCACAAAAACTTCAAAAATACTTTAGTATCTCTAAAAAGCCATAGACAGTTGAAACCTTCCTGGTAGAATGTAGGGAAGATGGTCCCGGTTGAAGAAATTGGATAATTCAGAAACAGAACTTTGCATTTTACAATCGGGAACACCGTCCCCATGATTTCTCCGATTTTTTGATTGATCACCCCCAACAAAGCATGTTGCTAGGAGACGTTGGTTACGTGACAGTTTTGTATGGTGTGAATAACCAGTTTGTGATTAGTTCCATCTTAAACACACACACATATAATTTTATACATAGTTTTGTATCATAAGCAAAAAAGATAAATTGTCTCACTTCTCAAGCGTTTGTTTCAGTCAAGATTTTAAAAATCCTAAAATATATGAATAAACCTGGAAGTGACCAAGAATTTAATACAAAAGCTATCAGAACATCTGTACCTTGCATGAATGAATCATCGTAACCCACACATGTACTAGAATAAATTATCTGAACAATTATTATCAAAGAATGGATCTTTTATCAAAAATTATCTAGGAGACAAGATTTGGACATTGTTGGTCTCAAATGACCCTAGAGATCCAAAAGAGCTTTTTTTTGACAAAACAAAAAAAAAATGTTTTCAGATGGTGCCAACTAGTACACTCATGAATATCTTCAAGGTTGTAGCCCCAACATTGTGACCAGGAGCACCTCGACACACACACATACAGATGAGCAGAGACAAAAGAATCCATAGCCCACTTGGCTGGTTGGTTGCGTGGGCCATTTGTGGAGCTACAATGATTCGATTTTTCGAGTTCATATAAAGTTAGTAAACAACAGTCTTTTAACTCAGAATCAGATTCTGAGAAACAATGTTAGAAACAGTCAAGCATACTGTCACCAAAACTGTTAACATAGATAACTTCAGTTTTAAAGATGATCTGGCTGACCAGCGGGCTATGTATTTATGTATCACATGTACAAGCCACAAAAATGGGGCTAAAGGGCTGAAATTTTGAAAATTTACTCCCAATTATGTTTAGGGAAGAATGCATTTTTGTTTCTTCAAAAATTTCTCTCTGAATGGGTTCTTAGTGGGGAGCACAATTTGCAACGTAAATTTATTCTAGATTTATCCCTTCGTTAGTGTCCAGCAGTATTCACACTTGTTTCTTGAAAATTGAGACTTTTTAGGGGTCACTACCCCATAAAAAGTGAGAAAAGTAATTTATCCATTGATTATCCAGTTCTCCATTTTATTAAATGATTGCCCCCAACACGATTATGTGACAGTTTCTATCAAATAACTAACCCGACCTGTTTTAATCAAGTTTTCAAATATCCTAAAAATATGTAAGAAAACTTGTGACAAAAAATTTAACAGGGAAATTGTCAAAAACAAGATTTTTCTTACCGTCTACGTTTACCACAACAAATCACTTTCTCAAGTATTTTGAAAATCCCCATTATTAGCGAATACATATTAGAAACAATTTTAAATAATTCCCGAAGAGATTTTTGTTTTTGCCTGACACTCTTCAGAGGATCAAACGTCACGAAGTAATCAAAATCATGACAGTCTACCATTTTTGATTCTCCTCTAATATTTAATCTTCTCAAGAGTGTCAGAAGAAAACAAGTTCAACATTAGAATCAGAAGTGTAAATTTTTTATCTACAATTTGTCCTGGATTTTTACCGTTTGGTTATTTCATTTGATGAGTAGGCATTTCATGAATATGAATAATATTTTTAGCAATAAAGTTAGCTAAAAATCAAAAATTTCAGCCAATTTTAGTCACATTTGCAGACAATTTTAGTTATTAATAATGAACAATACCTGGCAACACTGTAGAAATAAACGCTTGATATGTCATCTACTGATGATGTCATACCACTTATGACATAATAGCAGCTCATAAATAAAACAGAAATCCCCCTCCCTTTTCTTTTTGTCCTTTAACATAACCATTCTTCCACCACCTACATTTCATATTGCATGGCTGTTTGTAGTAAACATACAGTGGCAAAAAGACACACCTTACTGTATACATATATATTGTATGACTGTGACTTTGCGACTAAATCAGATTTGCTCTTACATTCCCAAGAAGAAACTACAATTTGCTAACGGTTTGGAGAAATTTGTTTCTAAGAAATTACGCAAAGCAAATGTTTGAATTTTAATGTTTGTTAGCCCTGTGAAAATAAATTCAGTTTTTTTCCAACTTTTCCTTTCCTTATGAAAATATTGCTGGGTTGGGGGAGGGCCTCTTAATATCTGTTTTAATCAAGCCTTGGATCAGACAATATGCAAATAAAAATAAATTAATTTGAGACAGAGCACATTATCTTATCAACTCTCAACTTATCAAACACTTAAACGAATTCAAAGGTTGATATGTTTTTGAAGCTCACAGAACTTGTTCTGCAATCATTGCTGAGGTTGAAAACAATTTCAAAATTTGGACACTCAGCAAAATATGTGGTCTGTCTCAAAAGTATTCAGCAGTTTTAAATATATCAAGGCCTTAATGCAACTAAGCAACCAGGGGGTACCTTACTGCAAATGCATCAACAGATACCTTCCTGTGGTGTTCCTTAGTGAGCAGTGAGACGTCATTGAGTGAAACTTGTGTAACATGTGACTGATGTTACTTGGTAATCAATCAAAAGAGACTTTACTGCACATACGGAGACAGACACTCTCCTGTGGGGTTACTCAGTGGGAAGTGAGATGCCTTTGAACTTGTTTACTGTGTGATCATTGTATTTACAATGGCCAAACCTGTCCATTCCTCAAATCTCACACAGGCTTTTTTGGCAAAGTCTGTTAACCTCCCTTACAGTCCAGATTTATCTCTCTATGACTTTTCGCTCATTGCTGTTGAAAGATCATCAGATCATGGACGGGGTTAAGGAGAATACAATGAAGCAGCTGATGGCGATCCCAAAAGTGTACTTTGAAAAGTGGAAACAACACTGAAATTAGTGTGTGAGGTCCGAATGGGAGTACTTTAAATGCACAGTTGCCCTAGGTAGGTTATTTTTTCATGAATATCAAATGGCTGGATAATTTCTGTACAGGCCTTGTGATCCATTAAGAAATAAAGAAACAAGTCAATTCATAAAAATATCATTTATTTTTCAAAAAAGATAACAAAAAACAAAGTTTCATCAGTTTCAAGATGTTAACAATGGATTTAATGCCAACAAAACAGACTCACAGAAAATCACAAATATCTTGACAGAGGGGGAATTCTCTTAATATTCCAATGTTTATCAACATCAGTGGTCACCAACCTTTCTATGCCCAACGCCCACTTTTGAGACTTTTGTTAGGAAAAAATTTCCATATCACCCCAAATATTGGGAATCAGCTTAGCCACTTAACAGCCATGTCAACAGACAAAAGTGGCTAGAAATGGAGAGATCTCATTACAATGTATCTGGGCAACTGTTGCAAGCTCCAAAAAGTTGATATTCAACACATTCATCAAATATCAGAACAATAACGAAAATAAAAGCCTGTGTTTTGGTTGGCTATCTTTGTAATAACGCACTGTTAACCAAAACAAAAAAAAAATAATAGCACATTCCAAATTTAAAATACATAATTGCAACAAATACGGACATACCTTGCAAACCAGTGATGGGTCTACAAAACCAATTAAAAGCTTAAACTGCTTGCTAGTGGGCGGTATCGCTCAGGTTATCGACCACTGATTCACATCATGATTTTTTCTGTCCAACATAGACGTAGAATCAAGAAAGAAATCAACTCCAACGGAACACATGCCGAAGTGAGACATTGTTCAGAAGAACAAAATATTACAGGGTTTCAAAAATACAAAAAGCAGAAGGAAAAGGAATGCTACATTTGTGGGAAGTTGCTGGTAGAACCCAGACAACAGAAAAAATTCAGAGAGCTCATTAGGGAGATAAAAAGGAGAAAAGAAAGCCCAGAGTAAAAGAAATAGAAGAAAAATTTTTCTTTTTCAAGATTTGGGAAACTTTGAACATTCTTCAAAAAGTAAACAGAAATTAGGCAGTTTGCAGAACTTACTCTAAATTGTTATCATATACTTGTTTACTCAAACTGATCTTCTCATCTTGGTCATTATAGTCACAACGTTTTGGATGCTGTACCCTCAGTCTTCTTCAGAAGCCTGTCAAGGTCAATAACCTTTTTGGAATTTTAAAATGAACCTTTCATTCAATTCATGAGAATAGATTGACTTGAACAGTGGAATAAGAACAGAGGAGATTTTGTATTGGATAATTGAAGAAAAAGTCCCTGAAGAAGGTTAGTGGCTACAATGGTCAAAATACTATGACAACCAAGATGAGACTCTAGTTGGCGTAAATTAGAGTATAATAACAATAATTCTTCATGTCAGAAATTCAGACAAAAATCATTCTTAATTGATAGCACATGAAAGCAAAATATTTCTAACCAATGCAACACTCTTTTTCATACCATCCACACTAGCCAAATCTGCCAGCAAACCCTTGATGAAAAAGTGATACATAATGAGTAAAACCATTTGAAACTTACATAAGAATTATGTGTATTGTAAGGAGTATTAATCCAATACAGAAGAAGAGTGAATCGAGGGTATTTCAATCTAAAATTTTTTTTCTTCTTTTAGAACCAGAGATTTTCATCTTTGAAAAAAACCTACCCTGAAATGAAGTAGGATTAAATCAATTAGGTTTAATTATATCTGATTCCTTTGATTATCCCAACTTAAACCTACCTCATTATTATTTTTATCATCAAACTAATTACTCAGCTGAAAATGGAAATGAAATGAATGTAAACAATGGTAGTAGCAGTAATAGCATTACTGAGACACTAAAGCAGCGCTGACAATTGGATGTGGCTGGTGTGCATAGTGTAAAAAGTAGTGCCCCTTTCAATTCTGGTCGGAATTTTTTTTTCTTCAAAGAACAATTTCCAAATTGTCTCTTTTGGGATTTTTCACATTTCTGAGCCTTTCTCTGGAAGACACTGTCACAAGAGTTTTCAATTTACCTTACAAAAAAAGTACATTTCAAATACATCACAGCCTTGAATTTATTAAAAATCATGCGTCTCACACACTGTAAATTTTAGAGTCTGTTTCAATCACAGAAATTTATAGAATTTCCTTTTCACTTGTTTTTATGCAGGGGAGATTTGTGTTGATTATGAGTGGTCATATGACTTTTCGACTGATCTTTTCGAGGAAAAGTTTTTCTGTACATTCTGCATGCAAAGGATTTTTCACTAGTATGTAGCCCTATGTGCCTTTTTAACTTGTCTTTATGAGAAAAGGCTTTTTCACACACTCTACATCCAAAGGGTCTCTCCTTGGAGTGTATAATCATGTGCCTTTTAGCATAATTTCTACAAGAAAAGCCCTTCTCACACACTTCACATTCATGCGGACATTCACCGGTTTCTGCTTTGGATTTAGACTTTATCAAGTATGGATTTTTGTTGATTGTTTTGCACTCTGAGTGTTGTCCTAACTCCTCAGTCTTTGGGAAAATTTTATCACATTTCTTACACTTATAAGATTTCTTTTTGATACATTTTTTAGCTTTAATGCTAGGAAATTGCTCCTCAGGATGTGTGGTCAAGTGACTAATCATTTTGTTTTCATCAGGGAAAGATTTTTCACATTTGTAGATATTCTTTGAGGAGTTTTTTTTTCCATTTGTAGGTGCATAAGACTTTTTCTTTCAAAAATGAGTTTTTCTTCATCATGCTTATTTACATGCAACTTTAATTGATTCTTTTGTGAGAAAGTCATTTTACACTCTTTGCATTTGTGAGGCTTTTCTTTCGCATGCTGTACGGTGTGCTTCTTTAACTGATCATTACGGAGGAAATCTTTATCCCAGATTTCGCAGATAAATGGTTTTTGTTCTGTGCGCGTAATTATATGTCTTTTTAGATCACTCTTCCTATAGAAAGCTTTCTCACATAACTGACAACCAAACGATTTGTCTCTAATGTGCATGGTCATGTGACTAGTCAAGGCACCCTTTCGAGAGAATGGTTTTCCACAAACCTCGCAAGAAAAGGGGGTCTCTCCAGTATGGACTCTCATATGAACTTTCAATGCACTGTTTTGAGGGAAACTTTTCCCGCAAACTTCACAAGGAAATGGTGTTTCTCCAGTATGAGTTCTTGAGTGAATTTTCAAACTCTGATTTACAGGGAAGGCTTTTCCACATACTTCACAGTTATATGGTGTCTCTCCAGTATGGAGTCTCATATGAACTTTTAGGCTTTGATTCAGAGGGAAGTCTTTTCCACACACATCACAGCGAAAATGTTTTTCTTTAGTATGTGTAATCATATGAATTTTTAAATGATCATTCCTTGAGAATCCTTTACTGCATATTTTGCATTTGAAAGGTTTCACGCCACTATGTGTCGTCATACGCCTTTTTAATTGATCATTTCGAGCAAAAGACTTCTCGCAGATATCACATTGAAAAGGTTTCTCTTCGGAATGGGTAGTCATATGCCGGCTAAAATTACTCTCTCTAGAAAAGGATTTTTCACACAGTTCACAATAAAAGGATTTCGCTGTGTGTGTTTCCATGTTAATGTTCAAGATAGAGTTTAAATCAGTGATCGCCCAAGTGGTTGATATTGACCTCAGGGGATCGACTAGACTATCTAAAGTGTTGTTAAATGCCACAAGGTCAAAAGGTGGTTGATAAATTCCTGGGGGTTCTAATTAACTTCGGTGGTTGAAGGCCGATATTCATATGAGAAATAAATACAACAAAAATTTTCTGATTTATATACAATAAGTTTTCATCTATTTTATATTAAGTTTACTGGAACATATGTGCTGATATAACAGCCCTGCAAAGAGATGATCAGAAGTTACAGCTTCCTTGTCTAAAACCACACTTTTTTCTTTCTTTACCAAGTTTTCATTAAATATGATAAACTGATAATCATATACTATGGTACATTTTGGGAAGATTTGATACATCTTAGGCTATGGTATGAGTATTTTGATAATTTCTTTTGGTATCCCTGTCTGGGGGTTGATGAGTAATCAAGCATTCAGTGAAGGGCTCCATGATCTGAAAAATTTGGCAGCTTATGGTTTAAAGAGAAGCCTTCTCCACAAACCTCACATTTGTAAGGTGTTTCTTGTATATTCTCAAAAAATTTGTTCAAGCTACCATTTTTAAAGAAACTTTCTCGAACCCCAGCAGTATATGTATCTATGTGCATTGCTAAATGAGTTTTTGACACATAGATTCATGAACCACTTCAAAACACAGCGGAACTCATCAATGAATAGAATTTTTCAAAATGGGATTCTTTTGTAAATTGAATGAATAAAAAAAAATGCACCCAAAAGTGAAAGGGTAATAACTTCACTCTGAAGTTAATTGCCTTGATTTAAGATCCAATTTTTTTTAAATATTAATTCAAGAGTTGAAGTGTCTTTACAAAGAAAAGTCTTGTTAAAACAAGATTTTTGGACAGGAATGTGTTTCCTGACATGCATTTAATTAAGAAATCGGGGGCAAATTCCATGTGAATCAGGTTCCATCATGTTCTTTCTCTTTTTTTTTTAATATTTTATGTTTGCAGCAGATTTTCAGATAAAATAGAAGTTAGGACGATTGTGATGCGTCAATCCTCCAAATGGGAAGAGAGCCTTACTTTTGAAATAAATCCAAATCAGCTGTTAAATCCTTCTGGCTCATATAAAAGTTTACTTTAGTACGCACATAACCAAAGAGAAACTAGGAAGACTGTGTTGCGCCAATCTTCTAAGCGGGAACAGCCCGTCTGCTTTGAAATAAATAAAAAAACTAATATTTTCATAAAAACAAAACATACTTCGTGTTTTTCGTTGTAAAGAAATAAACTGTCTTCCTCCTTTTTTCGAATTCGAATTTCCTATGAAAAGTAATAGTGCTGTCAAAAAAAAAAAAAGAAAAACACAAAACCCTGATAACAAAACTCACTTTTTTGTCGGATTGAAACAAAATTTGTTTTTCAAAATAAACGAATCGTCCATTTGACGCCGATAAACAACATAAGTCTGTATGAGTGACGGTGACAATTTAAAAAAAGTCCCCGGTTTTTAAAATGTCCGTCTCATCTTCTAATGCCACCGGTATACCTGTATATATGAGTGCAGTAAATTCGTTCTCAAATTTTCCGTACTGTCCAAAACAGTAATAACTCAACCATGCTTAATCAAAACCGCACTATTCAAGGTAATGTTGTAATTTTGCCACCTTCTTTTTCTTGCGCATCAAAATTTGACTTCCAGAAAAATTTTTCCAAGGGTTTCAGAAGTTTTACCCTTAATGTAACTATAATGCCAAATTGGAACCTTACTTTTTGTCTCTATACATATCATCTTTTTGTTTAATTCTTTCATGGGTCTAAAGTACTGTCAGAGGGGCAGCAGAAGCCTAAAGCAAGCACCCATATGCCAGTGTAAGGACACTCCTGTCAAACCTATGTGTCATTTCGGTGGACCATAGGATGCTAACATGTGGTCAGCCCTGGGCAAGTTGGCCTCACCTTAAAAATCCATTACACAGGCTGGAGGGAAAATATACACAAAGGTCACATTGTCTATGGTCTTACTGTTGTGTTGAGGAAATCTCTCTCAGCAATCTTCATTCATAAAACAAAGCCATTCATTCATATGGTATATATTAAAATAGTTATAGTGTGTTATTTTACCATGAAATTAGAACATGATCTCTTGTAATTATTCTGCAGCTAAATTTCTCAATTTTCAAAGTAATTTCTTATTACACTATAGATCTGTCATAAATTCGGGTCCATAATTTTCTAATGAATTATAAGTGAGTCTACGTTGTAACGAATTTTCCATTTTTACAAACCTTGATCCAAGTTATCCCACCACCTTCTTCAAGATCAACCCTCGTAATCTGTACAGAAATAAAGAGACAAAACATAGCGGTGGGGGTAGGATGAGGCTAGTCCAGCAGAAAGAAAGAAAGAAATATCAAATTTTTTTCAAAATCTTGATAACCCACTCACCAAAAGGTTACATTTTGACAAAACTTGATTACATACGTAGCAAGTGTCTAGATCTGACAATGCAGTGGTAATCTTAGCAACAGTTTTATTTATTGACTATTCAAGTATTTTTGTCTAATTCATTTCCTTGTAACAGTTGGTGTAACCTGATTTAGTGTTTGGCATGGTTTTGGCTATTTTTAGTATCTTTTTGGTGGTTTTTGGCTATTTTAAAAAATTTAGTGCTTGCAGGCAGTCAAACTAATGCAAAAAATATTTTTTGAGTTGGCGACACTGACCTGATTGACCTCTCTTGTATTGATGTGTCTGTGCTACTGACAGCTGAAATGAAGATCGATGGGCCCACCCAGGGTATGGAATTTTTTCGGCATCTTTTTTTTTTGCATTTAGCTATTTTTGTATTTAACTATTATTTAGAGAACCAAATTTGAAGTTTTGAAAATTGGGGTCCTTGCTCCAACCGTGTTATAAGCAATTCCATGTTATATCATACCATGTTATGACAGGTCTACAGTGTATAAGTTTTTGAAATTTCCAAAACTTCATGGGTTTTTAGCAAGGGTTTGATTTACAATGTAAGTATAATGCTTAACTGGACACTTACTCTGTTTATCAGATTAGATAAACCAAATAATTCTCTTTGTTTAACTGTATTAAGTATACATACTATCTGAAATCCTGCGCATCAGGACACGCAAGCCCTTTCAAGTATAGACTGACCGCTAGATATTCTAGGGTGAAAATTTTGTTCCACTCAACGGTTGTCTAATATTATCCAATTTCTACTAATTTGTTGCCTGATAATGAGAAGTGTCAAAAACGACACTTTGGCCCTTCCACGAATAGACTGACCCATTCTAGGGTGAACGTTATTATTGAGACTGACATGTCGACCATGATTTCTCAACCTTTTTGCACTCACTGAATTCCTGAGATTGTGCACAAAATTCTTCAAATCTAAAAGATATATATATAAAAGACCCAGTTTTGTGTATGTACCTAAATATTTATTATTAAATACTTGAGTGAAAATGTTAAAAATAGAGATCAAAGATTATGATATTTTATACCATGTACATTGCATTAAAGAAATGCTAAGGTCGAATTTTCTCTGGGCGGATTTTCAGGGGACCAAAATTGCTGCATCAATGATATCAATGAAATTAATCTGTTGTAAAGGTAGTAACGGGATTTATCAAATAATTTTCAGTCAACGTATTTTTCTGCATTTTTTGGCGGTGCAGAGCTTCTTCAGAATGAATCCTCACATGTAAACTTAAATGACTCTTCCGAGAGAAACCCTTGCCACAAACTTCACATTGATACGGAGTCTCCCCAGTATGTATTCTAATGTGTCTTTTCAGGTCTCCATTTTGGGTGAAGCCTTTACCACACACTTCACATTGGAAGGGAACCTCTCCAGTGTGGGTTCTCATATGACATTTTAAATGACTATTTTGAGAAAAGCCTTTTCGGCATATTTTGCATTGATATGGTGCCTCTCCAGTATGAGTTCTGATATGTCTTTTCAAAGTACCATTTTCTGAGAAGCTTTTTCCACACACTTCACACTGAAAAGGAGTTTCTCCAGTATGGATTCTCAAGTGTAATTTTAAGCGAATTTTTCTTGAAAATCCTCGTCCACACATTTCACAATGAAAAGGAGTCACTCCAGTATGTAGACTCATGTGTGCTTTCAGGTCACCGTTCTGAGCGAAACCTTTTCTACACACTTCACACCAATAGGGAGTTTCTCCAGTATGGGTTCTCATGTGAACTTTTAAGTGATTATTAACAGTAAAAGCTTTTCCACATTCATTACATTTGTAGGGTGTCTCTCCAGTATGTGTTCTCATGTGAATTTTAAGGTTATTGTTTTTTGCAAAACCTTTTTTACATACTTCACAATGGTAGGGCGTTTCACCAGTGTGTGATCGCACGTGTATTATCAAATGACTGTTCCGAGTAAAACCTCTCCCACACACTTCACAGTGGTAAGAAGAATCTTCTGTATGGCTTTTCATTGGTAAATTTCAGGATGTTATTTCCAAATAAATTATTTTCATTGATTTATCATCATTAGTTCAGAGTTTATATTGGTGTCTCTACCCAAATTCTCTTTTAAACAATACAGCAGTAGTTCCAAAACTGCTGCAATTATCTCCCAGGTGTCCTGCGTTAATTTTTCCAAATACACAAACACATTTCAAGCCTTGAACATGTCCAGTATTATGTCTGTTCCACTTCTACCATAGAGTTATCAATCTAATGGTTTTATCACAAAATTTTGTGAGATCTGGATCATTCTAGAGACAATAGTAGAGAGAGCAGATGAATATACTACATATACCATTATGCTAATACGAAAGTTTTGTTCTAAACTGAGATGTTTTTTATCTAATTAATTTCATTTATACAATTGGTATACTGTATAAGTCAAATATAATTCTAAGTGTGCTGTCATACAATGAAGTTTGAGAATCACAGACATAGAATTCATTTTAGTGTCTTCTCCATAATTGATTTTTAAACAAAGCAGTAATATTGGATTTCTCTTTTTGTGGACTGACATTCAGATTTTTTGAAATTTTGTAGGGTTTTTTTTTTGTCATCGTTGTCATTGAAGTTTACTTTTTTCTTGTGGAGAGATGATTTTAGGACCAATCCAAAATCAGGACCTGAAAAGAAAAAAAAATAGAATAAAGATATCAATTTTAAATGAGAAAATATGTTTTGTTTAATATTTTGGGACAAGCCTACGTCAATATTAAAAAAACAGTCAACCAAATTGTCAAAATAGATTTCTTCATTTTTCAAGTTAGTCGTGTTGGGATGCTCGCTATTTATGTAGTACGTGTATAGGCCACACTAATGGAGCTTTTACTGAATTAGTGACCACTAAACCTGAGGAATTTCATAAAGATGACATATCATTGGAGGATTATTAGAAAAAGGTGATGGCTTCAAATGGGTCATATATTGGAAACTGTTAATCAAAACTGTCAAAATGGGTTTCTTCAGTTTTTCAGTCGGTCTGGCTGGCTACATATATGAGGTGTATGGCCCGCACTGAGGAAAATAGAGGGTTGAAAATTCAAATGTTTACTTATTATGTCTAGAAAAAAGATTTTTTTTTGTTTTTTGAAAATTCATCCCCTAGATAAGTTTTCAATCAGAGGTTTAATTTGCACTGTAAATTTATACTAAATTGATTCCTTAATTTGTGTTTGGCAGTGTTCAAGTATGTTATTGAAAATTCAGACTTTTTAGTGATCACTGGCCAACAAAAGGTAACAGAAGTAACTTATCCATTGATCACTCTTTTCCGAATTGATCACCCTCAACATGGCACGCAGCCATAAGATGTTGGTCATGTGACAATTTCTATTGAGTTACTAACCAGACCAGTCATTATTTCACGAGTTATTCAGAGTAATATCCTCATCCTAGATTTTAATAACATTCTGGCTATTTCAGGTGTATAATTCACCAAATCTCTGATTTCTTTTCTTTATCGTTGATGGTGCACAGTGACTGAACGGCAACAAGAATGGAACTGGCGAGCTGAGTTCAAACATCCATTTAGACAGTTTGCGTTCACCCTACATTAATGGAAAATCTATGAATCTAACCCAGCTGTGGGTAGATAGTAGGGCAGACTGGGCTCTCTAGATTGTTTGCTAGTCTAGGAGATTGACAGTTCTGATTCCAAACCAGCCTGAAGAGGGACAAACTCTGTTAGGCTATTTCGCCCATTATCACACCTCTGATGAAATCATCTGTTGCGACTCCACAACCCTGTACTGGCAGACCCCAATCAACCACTGAGCAAAATAAGCATGTGTTTAAGGCACTACAGAGTTTTTCCCAAGCCAGAGTTACTATGGACCCTAGTGCAAATAGTGCATTTGTTTATTTGCAATCTCCCCTCAGAACAATTTCTTCAAGAAGTGAAGATTAATGTATGTGCATCATGTTCGTTAGAGAAAGTTTTATTCACTATATATTATGTTGATCTTTTGTAATGAGCTGCTCTGTTTATTGGTATCCAATTCTCAAGTAGTAATACTGAACGACTGTCCCTTCATTAGATTTAGAGTCATCTTTGTACACTAAAACTAATATCACATTGTTTTATGCAAGGTAATACTAGTGCTATAGTTTTTACTGAAATAAATCTTAAAGTAAGTTTTGTTTCATTTTGAAAGATTAAATTTTATTTTACGGTTATTATTGTTTTTATTATGAATTACATATATATATATATATATATATATGTATATATATATAGTCTGGAAAGCTTTACAGTTTTAAACACTTAACATTAGAAATCCTCATCCTAGATTTAAATAACATTTTGTTATATATTCTATAAATAAATTTTTTTGTGTCTCTTCTGTCACCCATTTCTCAATACCTGTGAATGCAATATTTGTAATCTTCGAAAGTGTTTTTCTCTGTTTCCCTTATACTTTATTATTATTATACAATGTATAAATTGTCTCTGGTTAGGATCATCATTTGTTTTCCATATAACTGTTTCAGGAATTTAAAAAAACACTAAGTATATGGGGTCACCATAATCTTTTCAGTGCACTTAGGGTTTCTAAAGGTCTGACCCTTCGCGATGGGTTATAGGATATGTGAAGGTGAGGTAAAAGATGGATCTAAATTCGCACATCAAATATTTTATTGCAAAAATTTTACCATTAATTAAGTTTTAGAGTCAGAGAAGTTCTATAAGTTGGGTGTTGAGGGTGAACAATGAAAGGAACAAGTTTGCCATGATGACAGACGCAATCAATCCAGTTGCAAAGTTGTTATAGTCACAACATTTTGGTTGTTTTACTCTCCGGCCTTCTTCAGGTGTCAGTCGTAGTAGGTAACTCTTTAGATTAGTGGTTTTAAAACTTTGAAAACTCAAGGATTTCGTCTATAAAGGAAATATTCTGGCCAACTCCTATTTTTAGCATTGAGTTTCTCAAACTAAATTATGAACTATAATAAAAAAAATAACAAAACAATAATTTTCGACCCTCAAAACTCACATTTACTTCAATAATAAGCATTTCAATATATGTTACAAGTATGTGTACAGTAATCATGTTTTCTGATAATTGTGTGATGGATGATGTTTCTTGGCCACAAGATTTGCAATATCAGGTTTAGAGGGAACACTGATATGAACCCCCAAGCATTATGTGGACCCCTATTTCAAAATCTCAGCTTTAGATAAATTCATTCCACTGTCCATGTTGATATCAATCAATTCTTCCAATCTGTTTTTATCAATGTTTCAACTGCATTCTTCGATTTTTTCTCAAAAAAATATTTGAGGGCACTAGCATATGAAAAATTTTGAAAATATTTGAGGACACTAACGAATGAAAAATTTTGAAAATATTTGAGGACACTAACAAATGAAAAATTTTGAAAATATTTGAGGACACTAACAAATGAAAAATTTTGAAAATATTTGAGCACACTAACAAATGAAAAATTTTGAAAATATTTGAGCACACTAACAAATGAAAAATTTTGAAAATATTTGAGGACACTAACAAATGAAAAATTTTGAAAATATTTGAGCACACTAACAAATGAAAAATTTTGAAAATATTTGAGGACACTAACAAATGAAAAATTTTGAAAATATTTGAGGACACTAACAAATGAAAAATTTTGAAAATATTTGAGGACACTAACAAATGAAAAATTTTGAAAATATTTGAGGACACTAACAAATGAAAAATTTTGAAAATATTTTAGGACACTAACAAATGAAAAATTTTGAAAATGTTTAACAACACTGACAAATAAAAAGTTACAGAAGTTATTCTGAGTAACACAATAAATAACTGAAACTTTTTTTAAAGGAAAAAATAAAAATGTGAGTTTCAAATGAAAACTTACAAAATTTTCAAATGTTTAAAAAAAAATTGCGAATGGAATGAATGAATAAGTGAAATTTTATCTCTTGGATTTTAGAAGAAAAGGAAAAAAAACTTATTTGGTAGTAGTTGGAATATCAGGTATGAAATGGAATATGGGATAACAACAGAAATGTGTGAACTAGTCACACAAGAAGAGAACAGATTAATTCTGTTCGTAAGTCCCACAGAGTGATGCCTTTTATATATTTTTCGACAGTAGATTGTGACTTAAATTAAGTATTCAGTTTTACTTGTAACAATTGTTACTTTTCCTGTTTCAAAATGTCGGCTACTCCAACTGAAAGATTAGTATTTTTAGGATTACAGTTAGGATTATTGTCGTCTGCTACTTCGACTTCCAGTCCGCCAATTGGAAACAGGAAAGGTCACAATTGTGACTTGATTGTATTTAAATAATTCACATTGTTCGATTATTTTATAAGTAAAACAAGGAACCACATGCTTACTTCTGTAACACAAATCAAACACTGAATGAGAATCAGTTCATATATAGCTACGCTTCAAGGGAGGTGATAGCGTTTTGATTTTCCACAATTTCGGACTATATTGTTTACCTCTTCTTGATATATGAACAAATATCTCTCAATAGGAAACGAATTCCTGGATCCGCTTCAAAATTCAACCGAATCTTTCTTAGCCCGTCGCCTGCCCTTCCAGAAAATTTAATCGAAATCCATTCAGAACTTTCGGAGATATTGTGTGGACGAACAGACGTATACGGTTTCTTCTTCCATACTGTCGGCTCTCTCAATGGTAAATTAAATTGATCGTATTTTAAATAAATAGAAATGTTTTGTTTTTTTTTTTCAATTTGTTTTAGAAGTCCACGACATTGTCGAAATCATTGTCTTTGAAAACACAAGAGAAGAAGTAGATTTCAGTTTTACTTACTTAATAAAAGTGAAAAGTTCCTTTCATCTTCGTCTTCTTTAGTTTCTCAACATCAAAACAAAAGGGAAAAATCCTGGTAATTGCAAGAATTTCCAACCCCAAGACAAAAAAAATCTATGGTTGTCAAAAAAAAAATCAACCAAGTTCCGAGATAAAAAAAAAAAAAAGAATTAATCGAAAAAATATTTTTAAAAAACATTTAATTCAATGTAAAAAAAAAATGAAAAAAATCTTTAAAAATCGTTGATGAGAAAATTCGGCAAAAATAAAAAAAGAAAGGAGAGAGAGAAAGAGAGAGAAAAAAAAGGAGAAGACATGAACTTCAACTAGCGGTGTTGAGGTAAAAAAAGTTCTCTGTGTTGAACAGGTCCGACCTGAGACGGGAACAATGAATTAATCTTATTTTCTATTCCAACTTTTATTTTCGGGCTATGTTTGCAAAGATACATCTTACAGCAATTTGGATGTGGGCCATTTTTATGGCAAAAAATGCTAAACTAAAAAATGCTATTGGGTAGTTTAATTGCCAGGTAACTGTGTTGATTTCATTTGTTCTGTATTAACGTTCATTTTGAATTTTAAAGTGAACAATGAAGTTATCTAAGGGTCACTTTTATAATGAATATGAGTGATTTTTTTAAAAATTTATCAATATTAAACAACCTTGAAAAAATCTAGCAACTTTTAGCCATTCAAATTTGCCAATGTAAAAATGGCCCATGTACAGATGACTGTATGATGCATTTTTGGAAAGATAACTATTTTTTTGTTTTTACCGGATGAAACGAACTTTGAGACATTCAAAGAACACGAGTAATTGTTTGGAAAAGGTTCACCAAAACGTTATGACAAAATCTTCCCTGGGAGATAACTTTTCAGCAGACACAGTTATCTGCTGATGCTGTTGAACTATTACAGGACAAATGTAAGCAGGAACCTGAGCTTTTCAAACTGTATTTTATAAAAATATTACCCACAAAAGGTTAGTGTTTAGGGTTAGGGTTAAGGGTTTGTTTTTTTTGTGATAAATACAAAGATACAGTAACAATAGAATGCATTGTGGTGAAAAGAAAGATTTGATTAAACCAGACAATAATTTATTCCAATTGAAATCTAATGATTAAATGATAATGTTTATCTCCTTTTTATAATGTGAAACGTCAGAAGGATACTCAGCCTGAAGATCAAAGTGTAGTATCTGTTCTGTGATGCCCTCAGGCTGAGAAGTTGATCGTTGTCCGGCATTGTCCCCCATCCCCAAATCACTGACCAGCATGTTCAGGCTCATCAACAGGATCCATCCTGTGAACAAAGTCAAGCCTGCCTTAATGACTCTGTGAAATCACGTGTTGAGACTTAGGTACTCTTGCATCACAGGATTCATCCTGTGGACAAAATCTAGCTTGTTTCAACGTCCTCACAAAATCATGTGCAACGATTCAGGTCCAATGCGCCCTGTTCCAGCACATTTTCAAATGTGTGGGACCCAACCATGATCTGACTTTGTGTCATATTAGTAGTTGTGGGGGATGCAAATAATAAATAAACTCAGCTTGAATTTAGTTGTGATAAAGAGTAATAACAATTAAGATTAAGATTTTAAAAAAATCAATGCATTTTCTTTAAGAGCACAAACTGAGGATTGAGGAAATTCATATCTTTTCTTTACAGCCCAAAGGGATCAAAAGTTATACGAAAACAAAGTTTTGAAATTGGGAAATAATTTTAGAATTTCAATTCTGTTCTTTGCCTAGGGAGAAGTGGTGTGAAAATATAACATCAATATATATCCACACAGTGCGATTGCAATACACATCATGTTAACAAACACTATCACAGAGCAGAAAAGGTTTGAAATGCTTTTGGTTGAACAAAGGCCAAGGAATCCTAGATTTGCCACTTCTTCCACGTAGAAATTGCCCATCAGCTCGATTGATACGAAAACTGGATCAAAACTGTGAATTTTTATTCAAGACTATTTTGAAAACAAAACTAATTAAATTTGTGAAGTAAACATTATTTTAAAAGTAATACAAATTCATGAAAACACATTGAAATGTACATAAATACAAACATCTACAATTTAACATGATTGACAGACCAGACTCTCTTGAAAATCCGATCAGACAGATTCCAAAAATGTTCTTGTGAACTCATGCTCTTTCAAATATCTCTAAATTTATCGAAATCATTTTCGAAACTCTCTACACTATGGCTCTTTTCTGACATGAAGTAAGTCATGTCAGACATATATCAAAAATAGATCGCTCTGATGAGAAAAAATTGTTATTGTATATTAGATTTACTTTTTGAAATCTGTCATGATGTGCAATATGTGAAGATGGATTGAGAGGTGAAAAGGCCCCAAATGTTGTAACTCACTTCACCACCATATTGAATAAATGATTGCTGTGAGGGACTTCCACAGCAGTAAGGCCATACACGGCGGGGCATGTATGTAGAATAACCCTCAAGCCTAAGCAATAGAGCTCCAAGATGAAGTCAGCTTGCCCAGGGTCAACCCCACCCTTTAAACCAAGGGTTTGCATCCTATGGTTCACTGGGGTAGCACAGATTTGTCAGGAGAATACTTCTCA